>UXSR01005350.1:15757-98583 GCA_900604375.1 Mesocestoides corti | reverse complement strand
TCAAAGCCAACAGACAATGAGAGCCTGAAAGTGACTGTACAGCCGTTGAAAGCACCGAGACACCACACAACCGCGTTTTAATGGAACACCTTTTGTGTGGCGCCAACGAGCGGTGTTGAAGTTAATTCTTGCACGCACACACACACACACACACACCTTATTTGCCAAGTGCCCAAATGTGTGCAGATGAGGCATGTTCTCTTCGACGCACACACCGACGAGAGCGTTTTCCCGGCCATCTGTAGCCAAACTGATGACATTAATTTAAAGCCAGAGGAGGCCACATTTTCGCACCAGATGAACCTCATCCTGCGATGCTTTCACTCACCTACCTGCACCCGGCCACTTGCAATTAACTCAATGACCACTTCTATTCCACTCGATGTAATTAAGCTTGCGCACAATCAACTGGTGACATTGTGACCCGAGCACGCACCTACAACAAACAAACACCCCAAGCAAACTCACTCTTGAACTTGCTACGCTTGGCCATGTGCTGAGACCAGTGGGTGCCAGCCAGAGTTGGCATTTGCTTCACCCAAATTGACGACATCTCAACTGGAATTCGCACCTCTGGGAATGTGACTTGGTCACTGCATCGCCTACAAATGATGTCTCCATTGTCAAAATTACCACAGCAGCTGCGCCGATATGCAACGTCTACTAAATCAACCATGGTCACCAAAACCACCAACATCCTTGGTGATTCCTCAATTCGACAAAGTCGGCACACACTTCGTGTAGAATTTTGCAGGCGAATAACAAACAAGGCGAGTCACACAACGGCAAGAAACAAGGCGCTACTGCAAAGACTACCATGTTTACCCAAGTGGATGGTCACTGAAGCCGTTTAAACTACTTCCATTTTCGAGTTAATTGAGGCGTGGGGGAAGAAGATGCGTCGGAGTGGTCGATGACTACAGAGGAATTGACGATGCTGTCACACTCTGTGCTCTCTGAATTCTAATTCAAGGCTGCATTCTATGTTTTCCTTAGCGCGTCTTCGTGAACGCACTAAGGACAGCCCTAACAGAACAGCTTGGAGTACTCTAATGTTGTTCGAAGTGCGACTTTGGGTGTTAACCCATGGCTGTGACGTTTTGTCTAAAGCAAATACATTTCTCTTGATTTCTCTGATGGTGGCAACTTTTGAAGAATCAATAAATAATTTACCATTATTTTTGCATTTAAACATCTCCGTCTTTTAATTAACCATATAATAGACATTGGTTTAGACCGGACATAGCCTAAATATCTTTGTTTTATTTATGTAGAAGTACTACAAAGAGTGGAACTAAACACACTTATAATAATTGTCCATCCTATTCTACCAATACTACTTATTAAAACAAGACTCTGTCGAAGCAGTTTTGGTATCACACACTTCACTCCTTGTTATACGCTAATAGCCACAAATGGCTCTGCAGGATATTTAAAAGGTAGGCGACTTTCAATGCCGTTGCTGTTTGACTCAGATCAAAAACATTTTGTACAATTAGGCTTTTCTTTGACCTTACTGACGGGGAAGAAAGTAAGGCGGCTGTTTCAGTTGATTTTTCAAGTCTTGCTCGAAGCAAATCTAAAGCAAAAAAATCGTTTAATAATTTTGATTCATAAGGTGGAAGTCGGTAATCGTTTCAGACCTTCATTACCGCATATAGCCTGTATTTTATCCACAACAGCAGGAGAATCTGTGGTTTAAGTCTAGTATCTACCAACGTTGATTCAAACTTACATTGGCAGAAGCTAAGAGATAACGATAGGCATAATGCCAGAGTAAACAATCAAGATGCGTGAACAATTGTGGGACAAGACAGTCATCAAAAAAAGCTTAGTTCCTACTAGACAATGATCTACTATATTTACAAGCAGTCAATACTGATTAGTCGTCGAAAGGTAGTCAATTGTAGTCAGTTTAAACAGGATCATTTCATATTTGTAACATCCGTGACTCCCTCTTAACTTTAACTGATTTCATGCACGGTTACGTTAAGTTTTGTACTTGATTATTTTAAATATATGTCCACAAACATCGACATTTCATCGAGCCTTGCAGGAGAAGAAACGGTTGTGTCCACCTCATCGTTCTCTATATTCCCGGTTTCCTCAAGTGCCACAAAACCTTGAGAATGTGTGGAACTAGTTAGCTAGTCGTTAAATGTCTAACCTATTCAATACATTCGACAAACAACGAAGCTAACCACTACAGAAATATTATAAAGTTTGACTTACAGAGTCTTGTTCCATGATTGGACTTAAAAATAAAGCAAAAATTAGTCAAAACATTTTTCATACTATAATTTTTACCTTCTATTGTTCTTACCTCAAATAAAAGCTAATAGATTCTGTCAATGAAAAATCTTAACTGCAAACATTAGTAAGCATTATGTGTCTTAGGTAATTTATTCAATTTTTCATTGCGTGTATCTAGCACACTGGGGTTATGTAGCTACAAAAGACTTTTTTAAAATATTACTTAAAGTAATAATTCTATATGAGTACGTTATCCTCTAGTTTACTTTACAATAAAAATCTTTACATAATTTTATTTAAAATACTGATTTCTCATAATGAAATGACCTGACTACCAGCCTATTCTATATCTGACTACTTTGTGGGACTCAGCTATGTTTTCAATTTGTCCTGGTGTAGTAGACAATAAAAGTGCATTTTTATTTACTTATCAAAGAGAAGCACACACATTTAAAAGGCGAGAACAAACGTACCTTCAGTTTCATCGGGCTCATCGGCCATAGTTTTTTCAATGCCCACAGCTCGCCAGCGAGAAACTTGAAAGTCGTCACCGTCTTCCTTTCTCTTCTCCTCAGGTTGTCCGGGCAAAATGAGATAATCACCAACTTGTTGACAAATTAACTTATCGAAAACGTATTTTCCTTTTCCGAAAAGCTAAAAAGTCAATTAAACAATAATACTGGTATAATTTTGAGAAAGGATTTTTATGGGTGAAAATTTAGACAACGTTAGCACGAAATAACAAATACAAAGCACCTATGCCTCTCCAGACAACCAAAATTAATTATTGACATTTGTTATTGATTAAAACGCCTGAGGTTTGAAATTATCACGAGTCATTCAGAAAGTAAGAACCTTTCCCTTTCGCCAAGTACCAATAAAGCGATACTTTTCGTTGACTACTTCACCGGAACCATCCATAATGTCATTTCTCCAAACACCAATGTACTTGCAACCAGTCGCTGAAAAGGTGTATGTTCCCGCTCCATGACGAAGATGGTTGCGCCATTCGCCCTCGTAAATGTCACCATTAATATAATAGTAGGTGCCATATCCATTTCTTTTGTCTTCTACCCAATAGCCTTAACACATTAAAACTCCTAGAAAATGGATTACCTTCGTATCGAGAACCATCTGGATAGTAAAATGTGCCTTGACCGTGCTTGCGATTTTCTAAGTATTCACCTAAGTAACGAGCACCATTTTTAAAACTTCAGATAAGTGTGCAATGAAGTCTCTTACAGGTAGTAGCCCTTTCCCGATCTAAGTCCGTTCTCATACATTCCTTCGTAGGTATCGCGATTAGGTAAAATAGCTTTCCCGAAACCATGGCGCTCGCCTTTTTCATTCCTTCCACCTTCGTACACCTGAAATCTTCACATGACAACAATTAAATACCCCCAAGTAGACTCCTCCTTCCTCTTCTTCAATATCTTCTGCCATCTAAAGTTCTTGAAAAACCTTAACTATCAAAAAAAGCAATGACGCCAATTCTATGGTAACGCGACATTGCTATTGGATTAAACACGCACATTAAGGTTCAGGGGTTCCCTGCCTTTTTATTTTGCAATGAAAAAAATGTTGAAAGAATATGAAAAAAACCATAATTAATCGCAGAGATGCAGCAATTAATGTTCAATTGCAATTAAGGAAGGTAAATACTTAAAACAATATTTCGTTTCGAAGTATATTAATGATACCAGTGGCTGAATGAAGATTATCTAATCGATTTTTGAGTACCTGATTAACATTGATAGTAGAAGCAAGCACTGATGCGTCGTGCATAAAAATTTTATAAATAAATTTACGCAGAGTTATTGATTAAAATGGTGAATGAGATGTCTTAATACCGTTGAGTGAATTGTTGAGTTTGGTCATTAAGATTTTCATAACATTCATTTAGGTAATGCTCCAGGTCTCAAAACAGTAAATAGTTGTTAGTCAAATTAAGTCTAAGAACTTCAAGCATAACAACATGTTTCGCTCTTGCTAATCATTCAGAATTGAAAATACCTTCATCCATGATTTAATTATTTTCAATCGATGAAGAACCACTGCAAAGATCATCGAGATACTAAACGCTAATAAATCAACTGCATTTTGTCTCTCTTGGCAACTTTAATACATTCTTTACATAGGTGTTATGTCCGTTTTGGTTGAACGGAAGAGACATAAACAAATATAGGCAGCGACTTTTTTCGTCAAAATTGAATATTTTGTCGATTAATTTAGAGCTAGATATGAAAAATTAGTTTGGACGTAACAATATTACCCGCAAAAAGCTAAAAACATGGGTATGAAGGAAGAGGATCCATGGCAAAACCTGGATTGCCGCATCAAAGTTCGGTTAATTAAATTTCTCGTCTGGGATTTTAAAAGGACACTTTTTCACGATCTTTCTCTTTGCTGTAAAACCACTGTAAGCAGCTTATTTAACCACTTGTCAAAATTCATGCAAATATGTGAATTTCACCATAAAGAGATCACCTGTACACGTTTTCTCAAATGTCGGGTATAGCGAACCGGAAACAGCCGCATCCGCCGTCGATCCTAGTTTTCCTCACTGGCTAAAGCTTTCATCTAACAAGTGTTTCTTAACCACTTTGGTCCTCATTTCGTATTTGATCTTCTTTGTAAGACGTTAAAAAAGGGAGATTAGTAAGGCCACTATTATGGTTAAATATGGCTTCAGACAATGATGACAATTGATATTTCGTTTAATTAACACATCAACACGTAAGAACCCGACAATATAAATTCGAGTAAATGGAGGTTTCTTTAGTCTCTGAGGAATCTGAGAAATAAACTAAACAGACGCGAATAACTCGAAATAATTAATTTCAGATTCCTCTAGGTCTTTCATCAAGAGACATGATTTTTTTAAAAATTATCACTTAATCTTGAATTTTATTTTGTCTGTTTGAGAGAATAACTAAAAGCTTTGTCTAGTCTTCATTCTGATTACCTGTTTCTAGCTCTTAATTTGTAGCTGCTTGTTTTAATGAAATTTTGTCTTTCAAGGGATTTTAATAAACAGACACTTATTTTTAATGATATATTCAATTTTTTTTGATTATTTACATTAAAAATTTTATTTGACTATTAAAGTATCAAAACTTAGGATTAAACGATTACGAGTGGGTCGGTTATGCCGTGTGCCATGAAGCCAGCAATAAGTTCTTAGGCAGCAGTGATGATGTAGACTAGACCAAACGATCGCGGCAAAAATCAGGGCTTTCATGAAGATATCTAAAATTCCCCTGTAATCTCCTGAAACGGTCGATATGCTAGAGAAGTTAATGTATCATTTTAAGAAAAATGAAATGGAGAAAACATCAGGCTTTTGGAGTTTACCGCAACCAAACCAGGAGATAAAAAGCACGTGGTGTGATTGGTTGTTTGGCTAAGAGCACTACCAGACAGTTCATGGACTTCGACCCACAGATCTTAATTGCGCCAGTCTATAATGTTTTCGCTTTTTTTGCGCACGTATTTGCTCGTAAAATTCAATTAGTTGAGGTTTTAAATATTCAAAATGTGTCAAATTTACTGAACGACGAATGACATTTGATCCTCATGTACACAAATGCCTTGGGGACTAGTAAACTTGTGTGCCTTATCCACCTCAACTAAAGTTCGATTCTTTGGTGACTTTCTTAAAAATAACTTACTATGTAAGGTCTATCAAGTAAGTGGCTAATCTGTTAAATTAGCTTTATCGTCCACTTAGGAATTTCTGGAAAATCATGTGATATCTATTAACAGACAAAATGTACAGTTTGAGTGAATATGTATTTGTCTGCTAACGTGATATCAAAGTGACGCTGCCAAATTTAGTAAAACTAAGAGGGATTTCATGAACTAGGGTATGGTAATGCGAACGCATATAAGAAGCGTGAAGGACAAAAGCCACTCAAACGGAAGCAAGGAAATTTGCAATGTGTGCGCATTTGGAAACACCGGAAAGAAGAGCCTCATGCTAGCAGAACTCATATTACGAACACAGTAAGACTTTGTGGAATAAAAGGTGAATGGACACAACAACAACAACAACGGGTATACAAACTCACAAGATCTGGGTCCAATCTTGTGAACTTTTTAAGATTCTGGACACTGATTACGAGAAGTTTCCAGTCTAAAAAGCGTTTCGCACTCTACACTCAATAAATACTGTTCTCTGAGGATTCTATTAATTTCCAATACTAAGCTAGTTAGAATAGACTTAATGATCAAATAATTGAATGTGTGCTGTCAAACAAGTTGGTCAAACAATTGCAGTGCACATTTGTAACAAAGGCTCCATCTACTTAGGGCGAATGTCCTTGACAAATCAAACGAAATTCGGCGTAATTTTGAGAGGAAAAAATCATAACATCAGGTGCCCAAGCAACCAACACAAATGTTACACTTATAAGGCACAGTAGAACGAGGGCTCGCTTAGTGAAGCATGTGTGAGATTTTGTTGCACTAATTTTCTTCTAGTTCCTTCATAACCAATAAGGTTTCTTTTGAGAAAATCTGTTCAAATAATTGATACTGATTGTCATTCTTAAAAAGAATGTACTGAATATGACGTCTTCCATTGCCTCGTTTGCACACATCTGCACAAATTAATAAGAGAGATACTTGAAGTAAATCTTAAATAAAATATATCTGTCTGTTTCGACGCTTCAGAGATGATAACGGCAATGTTTCACAAATTAAAATTAGTACAAGAGAGAGTAATACTGGTGCATAGAATTTTTACAAGTTGGTACCACGCCCAGAGCAGACCTGCGGCCGGACGTAGTTGCAGGCGCCTCAGGGCGCAGTGTCTGGACCCGCTGTGTTTGCCGGTGGCTGGGGTGAATGCGGTAGGGCTGAGTCCTCTAGATCCTCCTCCTCTTCCTCCTTCACGGGTTCCAGAGCAGGCTCCTCGGCTACGATAGTTGTCTTCACCTTCAAAAAAGAGATTATCTTTGTATGAGGTTGCTCGACTTGACTAAAGAGCAAATCCCACCAACTTTTCGTGAGTACAGTGCCACATCTCAATTGGCCGCTTCCATCACACGAGTCAGTTAATCGTCAGTTAAATTAATTCACAGAAATCTGAAGCAAAACGAGCAACTATCATCCTCATTTTGGTGGGATAGGTGTGTATCGATAGACGGATGACAGCATTGTAGCTTCTGAAATCAGGTATATCAGCACCATGGCCTAATGCCCACTAAACAGCCACTATGAAAATCACAATCACAAAACTCAATCGGAAACTAATAACAACAAGTACCTCTGTGGGAGCAGAAGAAACTGTGGAAGTGGACGAAGCAGTCCAGGCGATCGTCGACTCCTGTGGCGGTGGAACGACGGCTCGAGTGGGCAGGTTACCGATTGGCACCCCGGCAGTTGTAATCACGCCTGCAGTTTCCTCACCGGCAGTAAGATCACCGTGATCATCAACGAGGCCGACTAACTTCTCAACATCGGGATTGTCGGACACTGAGACCTGCTGCTGGCCTTGCTGTTGCATTTCAGTGTCGGGCGTGAGAAAGAGGCTCGAGGGAAGGGGCGCCGGCGACAGAAACGTTGTCGTCGCGGTTGAGGGCTGAGCAGTAGAAGTCTCCGACGGTGGTGGCTCTGACGGCTCTGCCGCGGGCCCTCCCACCGACGATGGAGCTTCACAGATGTGGCTCGCCATCCCGAGATCATACGTCTGTGGCTGGCCAAGGACGCTGGGCCCAGCGTTGGACGAAGGGGATTGGACATTGGCAATTGAATTGGCGGCCGTGAGTGCTTCGGCTGCAGGGATGGACGATTCATCGAAACCACCGCCGCCTTCACCGTAGTCAAGGTAGTCGTCAATGTAGACGCCTCCTGCACCAAGTACACCCGGAGGAGTGGAACTATAAGTTGCGGAAATAACCTCCCTGACCGCTAGACAACGCAACGGCGAGGCGAAGAGAGCGGCTAGGAGGAAACTTGCCCCGGCAAAGTAAAAACACGTGTCAGCGGCATGGACCAGGGGTGCCGAGTTACCAGCCCATGGCGTGAACTCTGGGGCACCAGCTGCAAAGACGTCGAAGAGACGACCTATTCCAAAAGCAATCAGAGCCGCATTTAAAATTCAGGCTTATAATTTCTCTTTCAAACGATGAGCGCCATTCAACTAAACCACCCAGACACTTCCACGAGTGGAGCAGACATTGAAGGCTGGCCACAACCTGCTTGCCGCCTACAACAACACCAACACACATACACGCTGGCATTAACCATGCAACCCAGTCACCAAGCTCAGTCCAGTGTTGCACGTGTGCTACAACACGAGACGTGCTGTGCACCAGGAAACTGAATTCGCCTCGCCGCGTCATGGGCGGTGAATTTGACAACTGAGCGGCAACAACTTCTCACGCAGTCGAAAACCAACCAAGTCCGACTACACCCTCACAACTACCTGCTGCGAAACACAACACTGCACTGATCAGCGAATGGGGTAATGCGAAACGGAACAGGTGAAGCCATTTACGCACAACTGCGGTGACACATTTTCACTCAAAATCATCGCGTCTTTGCCGGCAATCGCGGCAACGGAACAGCGACTTTAAACACCGCTGTGAAGATGAGAATTGACCAGACTGACTAAACACATTGGGCAAGTGGAGTGCGTAGTAGTCCACTCAACGGTCAATACGGGTAGCGGGTACAATTATTATTTTACAAGGCAATCTGACTAAGGACGCATCCACTTTACACTAACTATATCATGACCTTGACAATTTGCCAGTTTTTGGGTGAATTCAAGCCCAAAATAGGCGCATTTATTATGTGATGGAAGTTAAGTGGTTTTGCATTTTGATTTTCAAAGTCTCGAAAACCAATCTGATTATTCCTGATTAACCCAAGGAACTAGCCTCATAGTGGAAGTTAAATTCACACCTGCGCTAACTTCAAAATGTCTTTGGATTGCCATGAAGAAACAACGAACGCAGAATGAAACGAGAGTCTTTCACTAAAACACCCAATGAACTCTTAAAGCATGCGTGTACAATTAAGCGTGGCTCTAAATTAATGGATTAAATTGCCCGTAATTCCACTGGGCCACTTCCAGGTTTGGCCATAGTGGAATTCCCAGTGTTTTTTATGTGCAATTTATGCAATCTGTCTTCCAAGTCACACCCAACTGCAGCTAAATTTCACAGTTCTAAACTGGTCTACTGTCATCAACCCACAACCAAGTCTTGACAACATCGAAGTTGGGGTGGATTAGGGACATCGTTTCTCTATGCCTCTCATACAGTTCTGAACGCTGTGTCGGTAAGCAATATTTTCGTATTTCGATAGGTTATTTTACTAAAGTACATTGTCAAACATTCGAAGTGGAATTAAGGGGCATTAATAACTTGACTTGGTAAAAAAACGACACGGCTTTATCTGCATCACGTTGGACGACTATGGAAATGCAACAGACTAAATTGCATTGTGAGTTTTCGCAATACTTAGAATGTTAAAGCGAATTTTTGTTGCTAGGTAACCGGATGCGCCACTTTATCGACCGTAATTCTACTTAAATATTACAGCTCCAACAGCGAAACACGCTAGCGCAACAAATCATTTCTTTAAAAGCGAAATGACACTGTCATAACCTTTTTGATCCGTAATCCTCAGGAAACCATACTCCAAGTGGGGCCACCATCATGTCAGCGTTGCTCAAGCCGTTTCTGTTAAGTGGCCATTGCATTGCTTCCAAGTTTCCTTTGTTTGAATTCAGCCCTTACACCATTACACAACGCGGCGACGTAAAATCGTGTCTCAGAAGAAAGCTACTGCACTAATTGTGGTTGATATGGCAACATCGCGCATCCGAACACAATCACGACTCACCGCCAACTAGAGCACCGGCAATGCTTGAGAGGCCTTGCACCACCAACATGTGGCCGAATGCGTTGGTGAGTTTGTCCAATCCGAAGAGTTCGACCACTAAAATGCTTTTCAAGGAAACTACCACGGCTGAAATGAAACAAAAAACGGTGTAATTGAAGAAAGTTGGAGTCGTACATTAGAAATCAGATCTATGCACAGATACGCATTCCTCTATTTTAAAATATGCAATGTCGTCTGTTGGTTAAACAGCAACTAACTTGTAGAGGAAGGGCAAAACGGACCACATTTTACGGTAAAAACGTGCGTGTTTAAGGCAATGAAACTGAAAGGCAAGAGCAAATCAAAGGCGAAAGTACACAGATGTTAAGTGATCGGGGGAGTTTTAAATGACATTAGGTTGTTAACTTCCGCGAACCGCTCCACTTTCACATCGGTCCTCATTAACATTAGATTGGCTGAAACAGCGCGCCGGATGCAGATTATAGTAATGTAGTAGAATTAGGCTTTTAGGAATGCTGACAGAACCCTGTAGTGCAAACCTACTTAGAAAGCGAGAGAACCTGAAATTAAAATCAGTTGGAAACTGCAATTATACTCCTTAGGATTGTGAGTTGCACAGCAACACAGATCTGTACAGCAGAGAAATCATGCGTTAAATACAGATCAGCACGGCAAACAACCGGTTAAATCCTTCCTTTGTTTGAGCAGTTTGTGATGAGGCAAACCGACCAAATCCATGCCGAAAAATAACCTCTTGTCATTTTTTTTTCATCCAGAAAAGTGAAAGGAATTATGATCTGCCGACGCGGCTTTAGCAAACATAAGTCGACTGCAAGGAAACACAAAGGCTGCAGCACATTAATTTAGTCGTAAACCTGTTTGTAATACAGATGGTCAAGTGTACGATACCACCGTTTTCAAACATCACCCATCAAGAAACGAAAGACTACAAAGATTCGCCGGTTTGCTAATCTAAAGAAGCGCTTTTGTCGCAGAAAATTGGAAGTGTAAGAACATTAATGCAAGGCACTGATTAAAATGTCGCTTTTGGCGACAGTTTCTCAATAAACGTAGTAATTAGATTGAGTTAAGCAATCCCAGAATGGTCACTAACAGACGAAATGCTCTGGTTGTTTTGTATTCTGCATTACAAACTAATAAAGAAGTTAATTAATGCAAATCCATTTCAACATGAAAACAATTTACACAGTTAAATAGGAGGGTGGTGAAATCTAACTATTTTCAATTAACCGAAGTCTACCTTCTACCTCGTCGCTGGAAAAGCATTCAATAAAGTCACCAGTTACGCAACGCTATTAGAAAAAAAAACTTTTACAGCACTTAATAAGGTTATTGGCCGTGGAGGATTGTTGGACTACCAGTGAAACGGTCTGATTTGGATATACACTTTAAAGTTGCATGTTGGTTTTGCTGGCCAATAAAGCATTCAGTTGGATGGAGTTCTATAGTGTGGTGTTATCCATTGATGAGGCATAAATTATCGATTTCTCAACACATAACGCTATGATTGGCAGGATCTGTGAACTTTCATGATCGGAAATTTGCTATTGGTTTGTTTAATGCGTGCAGTTTTTCAGTGTCTTTGTGCTTTAATCTGCCCTGCATGTGGAGTGAGTTTCAAATTGGCACAAGCCTGGCACAAATCCCCACAGACACAATTCAATACCAGAACCCAACTATGAGGTCATTATCGCCACACAAAACGAGGCATCTTGGATAACCGACGCATTGGCTTCAGCATCTTACTGCCAAGCTAACAAACACGAAAATGATTGGTTGAGCTAGATGTGAATCGATGTTCATTTGAGAGGTGTGTTCAAGTTTTTAGGTTGTGCAAATCCAAAAGTGTACAAGTCGTACCCTAGGCAAAAATAAGTCATCTAGCGGAAAGGGAGTCATAGCATCTGGAATTTGGCGTCCGAAGACACAGAACAGAACTCGAACTAAATAAAGAAAGATCATACAACTTGGCTGCAGATGGCTTTTCACAGAGACTGGTGCTAAATGCTAAGAGATTGCTCCGCTTAGGCAATGCAAACCCAAAAATGCATCGATGGAAGTAGGAGGGCATATCCACTAACCAGAGAACAGGCCGAAGACGCAACCAGCGAAAATCATGAGGTTGTAGTTGTGGCCGATGAGCGGAACAACGGCACAGGCGAAACTCGAGAGAAGAAGCGAGCCAACGTTAACTCGGAGGCAGTCGGCCCATTTGTAGTGACTAGACCAAGCTGGCGTGGGGAGGAGAGAGAAGGGCTACGTTTAGAACGCCTTCATCGCTCTTACCAATTTATGACAGGCTCATTCGCCTCCCCTCGGAATTCTACGGGCTTATATCTCCGAACATACTTCATTGTCTAGGACACATCTGGTTTAGGTAAATACAAAAAAACAAGCGCAATATAACCTTAGATTGGTGTATATTCTGTTAAAATCTACAGATTATGAATAGATCTATGAAGGTTGACAGTTGTGTAGTATAGTAAAACTGATGGGGACAGCCAATGAACCCCTTTTGACTATCGTTTTCAAGGAGAATCCCGTTTATATGGCAATATTTTATTCAAAGAAGGCAACATTAAGCACATTTTATTTAACAGAACTCACCCTTTTCAATGTAGAGCGCTAAAAATACAAAACAAACAGGCTTTTTTTGGTATTAAACACCAACACAGTATCCATAATAGCACCAATTCTTAGGAATTTCTCATTATAAAGTTAAACGTGTAAGACCACATACGTTGTGGAGTACCCTGCTTTTGACCTGAATTTGTCACTAGAACCAATCAGGTTAATTTTGAGATTTGGGTTTAATTATCAACACGTAGTGTAAGAGTAATGAGTAGGCAGGGTTGTTAACTTCTCAAGCACAATGTTTAATGGACACTCAATGAATTCAGGACTAAATTTGAAAGAGGCTTCGGATAAGACACGAGAACTTGGTAAAACCAGGACATTACACGTCCTTTTTAAAGCTAATTATAGCCAGTTAACTAGCAGAGTCTCCAACGCTGTGCCATGAAAACCCTCCTAAGACAAGGATATACGATCGCATAATACAGTCAAACTAAGAGGTGCCAGAATCGAAATTTTAGTTGGACCCACTCGCGATGCAGCGTCCAAAGGTGTTTGCGAGGCCGATGTAGGAGATTAGGGAGCCGGCCTCAGCGGGTGTCCAGTTGTTCTCTGCGGCAATGTCAGGAAACATAAAGTAGGGAATGACGAGGCCTAAACAAAAAGGAGTTGGGGGGAGTCCGTGTACACCTGCGAATTCAAAAGTTCTGCCACAAATACGTCCTACGACCAATTAATAAAATTTGTTTGATCGACATCTTGAGCATGTTTAAAGCACGCAACCTTAGAAGAAAAAATGCCTATAAGATAGCTCTGCGCAGTAAAATTAGCCCTTCATTTTTTCACAACTAAGTATTTGCTTCACAAAAGGCAAGTAGGTGATGGACATGTCTAAAATAAGACACTTGACGAAATGCACTCCCACTACGTCGTGTTGCTGGTAGTGTTGGGCAGGAAGTTAGGGCCCATGGCCACAGACCCAAAACATCACTTTAAATTACAAACTGGTTTGCGAGAAATCTCATTCTAGAAGTTGGTTTTGGGCTGCGATGTGGGTCCTCTGAGGGTGTCCTTTTAATAATGTTACACGTGTGAGTAAAAGGACTGTCCCAACCAATAAATTTGATCGATTCGCTAACAACCAAATAAACAGCAAGCAAATAGTACATTTTATAGAATAGAAGTGTTCTAACTGACAAAATAAAGTACATATTAATTGCTAAATTTAGCAATTATGGTTAATGTATATTTTCGCATTAAAATCGTCACCGAATGATGCCACGCATAAGGCCTCACCCCAAATTGTAAATATGTTGGAGAGAAGCAAAGAAATGAAGGTAGGACTGAGAAGTAGACCCGGCGCCAGTAACTCCTCCAAGAAGGTCAAAATCGGACTTGAACAGCACGATCGCTTGCGCACAGCGACGGGCGGCTGCGGCGTGATGGAGAGGTCGTCGCCGTAATCGACGACGCGCACTGACTGGTGGTCTGCAGGATCACCCGAACCCTTTCCACCGGCGGCGGCGGCGGCCGAGGAAGCCGCATTGACGACTGAAACAGAAAGTTTCTGCTGTGCCGAGGTAATGGAGGTCTTCGCATCGACGTGACCGTCGGCGTCGACACCGAGACCGCGATTCGAAATGGTGGCGTTCGGTGTTGAGGCGTTGTTTGTCAGCCCTACATCCCAATTCGAGTGGTCACGTGTCGTCTTAGAAGCAAACAATTAAAGGCTTAAAGATAAGGCCGCTAACGTGTGAACAACAGGCTAGTTTTCTAATTCAATACGTGGGTCTATGTTATGCCAATGTTGTGGTCGTATAAGATAAGCTAATAACAGCGTAAATGGCTTGGTCAGGTAGTATCGTTTGTCTACTATGTGCAATACATCAATGGACACAACAAACATGGCAACTTCGCATCGCGAAGGAAAAAAGAGCATGTCCGTTTCAGCTTGAACGTCCTACTGATTCTCGGGATTTTGTAAGTCAACACTCTGTTAGTTATTTTGGGCACAACTAAACTGTTGCGGGTGGAGACTTGGTCGACGTTTACGAATAAATAATGCTGACGCATATGGGCAGAAAGCGCACACCCCATGTTTCGTCTGTGTTCTCCCCTATAAAGTAATCATTTGAACACGTACAGACCACTAGCTCGAGTCTAAGACGCTTTGTCCGACCAACTGCGTTCTTGTAAGTGAATGGTAAATGGAACGAGCAAATCAAACCAGGCGGCTTTGCAGTGCAGTTTCAAGAACAATGTCCAAAAACTCACATATTTAGTAAAAGCGCGAAAATTAGTTGATGAAGTCAGACGTGGGGGGGGGGACATTTAAACGCCTCAAACTCACCCACACATTGCCGACTCCGCCAAGCGGTATGGCGGAAATAGGGGTGTGATCCAGTTGTTGGGCCGAGCCAGTGAAGAAGAGGTCTTTCTTGTACTGTGGACGCATCATTTCCCGTCGAAGACGCTGATTCACCTCGGCTCGAACCTCGCCATCAAGAAGCTCAGCCACCTCATTTCGGATCTCTAAGGGAACATTAATGAGCAGGCCACGATTCGATGATGTAAGGCTGGCATCTGAAATCGTCCGACGAAGACTCAGGCACTACAAACAGGTACAAAGTGATCTGAGTTGGGAGAATTCCGGAGATGTTGGTCAAGACTTGACGTTACACCATTGTCATCTCCTTCCTGCTACTGTCACAAAACTTATTGTTAGAGTTCAGACGATAAAAATTTGTGTTTAGGCTTTAACCTGCCTGATGTCTTGACTACGTTGAACAATACAGAAGTTAATTTAACAGTGGAGAAGATCGTTATCTACTTTAACCTCATATAAGGGCATTTTAGACAGCACCAACATTGAGTCATAGCTCAAACATGCATTAGTTTTGGCGTAATTCAGAAGTGATTTAGCAACACGCAATATTGTTTACAAGCTAGACTAAATCACAATAAACAAGCCTGCTCGCAAACAGAACACACTGCTTATTCGCAAAACCGCAGACCAGGATTAATTATTGTCATTAAACCCCAAGCCCAGCACGCGTTGGAATCAGCCATACCAATCAACGCAGCGCAAATTCATGGTGTCATCTTGACGTTAAAAAGCAATGATGCAGAATCCTAAACATCTGCATCACCACAAGCCAATGACATGGAGTTGTAGCAGCAAATGTCATGACCCCGTAACACCATGTGAGTGTGTTAGCATGCACATGGGACAGGGTCAGCCAAATTGATTATTTCAGATCAGCTACAATACACATTGGCAACGGACGACAGCAGTGAGCAGTGTTGAATGCTACATTGTGTAAAAAACACGTCTTTTTGAAAACCATGGTTTCGTAGTCAACTTCTCGGCAAATGAAAATAATTTTTGGCTCTGGTTAGGTGACCCTTGTAGCCTTTTTCCAGGAATTGATTTTGCAGTCAACTATTTAGAAGGCACAATCACCAAGTTGTTTTACAAAGAGTTGTATCATTCAAATTCTGACTAGCTGAAAGGCTTGCACCTGTAACATTCATCTCAATCCATACCTCTTCCTACACCCATACGTTGGGAAACATTATCTGACACATCATTTGCAGTGAACTTCTATCAAACGAGCTCGAATTAAGCTTATTCACGAGTTTGTCGAATATCGTCGATTGTCGATTACAGTTGACGTTCGAGATGCACCCACGCGCTGTGCTATAAAAGACCTGGGTGGTCAAATGTAAATAAAAAAGCCTTATATTCGCTATAATTGGTCTTGCCTTTCTTCTAGGGCTGCCACGGACTGTTGATTAGCAAGGTTTGCAAGGTAGTGCTAACGGAGCCGCTACAACGCAACCGCTGAATTTTGACTTTGCCAATTGACAACTATTCTAAAACATTTCACAACCCTGTACTTTGATAAAAATGAGTGACCCCATTACTGTAAATCAATGTTCAGAAAACAGCATCTCAGTCAACTTGCTTCCGTACAATCCTAAAGCTAGAGTTTTGTTTAGACGACCTGGGGCCAATTTTAGCAATCAGACGATTACTTCCCAGTTCTCCGAGTATTCACATGTTGTTGCATGGTTTCCGAGAGGTGGTAGTACAGAATTTATCGACCTGCTCGGAACAATGCCCTCTAAAAACCCCCATGAAAAGTTGGATGATGTTGTTCTCACACGATTGATCAGCTTGAGCGAGGCCCGTCGTCGACACCTACTTTCCGATATCGAACTAGTTGACAGGTCTCCTTCTCAACTCTTTTGGCAAATGCGCCTCTTTGTTGGGGATAGCAAGGTTGATGAATCCGTCCTACGCCAAATGTGGCACATGAACACAATCACCTCGTTCCAAGGCTCTAACACACAGTTGGAGAAACTGATAGAAATGGTCGCAAGGGCCGACAACAATGCTGATATTCCCTCTTCAGCCTACGTCGATCAGTTGAAGGAAATTAGAGCAGCCCTACCAAGATTTTGTGCCCGGCACGTAATTATTCAGCCACATTTGTTTACTTCCCCCTACATTTTTTTCCGCGTCGACGGTGTCAACAAACCTTTACAACCACCCTACGATGGTCCCTTTAGAGTGGCAAAAGGCGATAATTTTTTTGACAAGTTAAAAAATGGACCTCTCGATACTGTGAGTGTGGACGGACTTAAAGCATCCTACACGTCCTTTTCCCACATTCAAACTATAATTAACTCCCCCTACACTCGCCTGTATCTCTATTCTGTCCAACCTCCGGTTTTGGCCGACCCCTGAGACAACCCGTCCGCTTTGCTGATTCAGTTTAGTAGTTTTCTAGCTTTTACTGTGTCCCTCAGCCACCGCTTTCGAGGCAATATTTGCAGTGAACTTTCAAACGAGAACGAGGGAGGCTCATTAACGCGTTGATCGAATGTTGTTGGGCGGTCGAATGTGCATAAATCATCATTTTTGCTATCATCGGTCTTGCCTTTCCTCTCGGACTGTTACGGACTGGCAACAGGCAGAGTTGAAAGAAAGTGCTAACGGAGCCGCTACAGTTTCGGGAGAATATTAAGAACGTGCAGCTAAGGGCATGTCTGAATTGGCTAAAAAGTGAGTTTTCATGCGAAATGAACACAGATGTTTATAAAAAAAAACTGAGCTAACAATAAGGAAAGGGTGATTCATGGGTTCAGTGCTTTGGTTCATATCCACTGGATTGTGGGTGCTTCGGGAACAGCTGAGAAACCAAGTCGGCACGAGCTGGGACGATTATCAACAGGGTTTTTAGACAACAGGCTCAACAACTTTGATCTTACAAAGCGGTCAACTAGCGTCTAAGCCAATTGCAGTCACGAAACAAGCGCAGGAGCAAGTGCAGCAGCCCTACACCAGACTACGTGTACCAAAATCTGCCAATTTAGTTAAGCAAGCGTCTTTGAGCATGGGAAGGGAGGATTCTAGGAAATGTGGCGTGTAAAAGTGCAACCCTAATCATCTTTTCTGTTGAGATCAATGAAGTGAAAACTGATTAAATTTCCGATTATTTAAATATCGGATTTCGGCCAATATCTGGTGAATAACTTTTTAAAACATTGTCACACAGTTTGGAATCTGTGAAACTGATGCTTGTTTTCTCATTCAAATTAGTTCCATATAACAGATTAATTGAAGGTGTGATTTCTTTGAGGAAGCGAAAAGAGAAAAGCAAGCAATTTAAATGCCAAATTTTGACTACGGTGAACAAAAACTTTCACTGTAGTGAGTGGTCTGTGATTTTGGAGAATAGGTGTTGTTAGAAGAAGGAAAAAGGATGCGTCTAAAGTGACGGTAACGCAAATGACTGGGATGACAAAGATATTTTTAAAAAATATTGTCCAGGCAATGAGCTGTGTGTCGTTGGCCCAATTCGAACAATTCTCTTGGCGAAATCGAACCAAAAGATATGTGGTATAAACAGAAAGTGTAAGAGCCATCTGTCCAACAAATTCACGTAAACAGCCGTTATTTTACCAATAAAAGATACTTTGTTGCGGTCATCGCGGCAAAATTTTTTGGCATTCAATCAGAGCAAAATGTTGCAACTGTTACGCAGGGAAGTGAGGTCAGAGAAAGGGCGTTCGATTTTAGCAACGGGAGGGAATTGTGGGGAATCGCGTTGATTCACGTCGTCGCCTTTCCCCTTCTCAGAGCGACCATGTCGACTACGCTGATTCGTCTGTTCGTACACCCTCCCCTTCGGTTTACTCCATTCATCTGGTCATGCATCCGGACACGCATTTTATGCTCAGTGGCGCGACAGACAATTAGTTTGAGCCATCTATTCACTTGGTTGTGTTTACACCATGCCTGTTCTTCTTTGTCTGCCCCGGCAGTTACAAGAGAGTGGCCTCGAAATTTGGTTTGACACCACATTCCGAGGTGTTCGACAAAACAACGCCACCAAAGCGTAACGCACACATCTTGAGTATTCACTTGGACTTACCTCAGAGGCGCAGGTCGAAGGGATAAACAGGTTCCGCGTGGGTGATGGAGGGGACGCGAGGGGGCCTGTGATGTTAGGATCGCCATTCATCGATGACTGCGCTGCACCATCCTGATCTGATTGGGTGTTGGAAATCGTCAGATCTCGACTTTGGAGATGAGAAGAGAGCATTCGCGCCTTCACAAGAAAAACAAAACGCTGATTTTTTTGGATAAATCTCTGAATACATTTTCGACAAAAACCTCCTACACACTTTCTTGACGGTACTCACGCAAACAAGGAAAGCTCAGAATAGATGCGACTGGACTAGCTAACTTCCTGTGAGTTTGATAAATCCTTGTTTCTTCGGCAAGCGTACAAGTCGTCGACGAACTTTCGATTAGAATTGGGTAAAGGTGAAGTCACACGTTTTAAAGGTTTTCGTGTGGAATGGAAGACTCCAATTAAGTCATCATGAACTAATGGGAGTTGAGTTTGAGAGCTCAGACCGTTTTTGTTGGATGATATAAAACATTGTAAATGAACTACAATACATGACGGATTGTTACGGCCGTACAGACCGTTACGGCTTTCTCAAAAAAAAAGGCAAATCGCATGGCAAGAATCGAAGAGACTATTGTCTTCTGAAAGCGACGAAAGAAAGGTCAATCGACGAAATTAAGGAAATCTTACAGCTGAAAACCAAATAAGCCTGTCTGTCAATAAAATGTCTTATATAGGAGGAGTAAAATATCCGTCCGAAGGTACTGACCAACCAGAACTTTGTGATGGCAGACAGTTGGCGCAAACAAACGATCGCAGCAGCAAACGATGCTAATTGCACAAGCAGCCAACACCCACGGAATTGGATGAGGAAGAAAATGACTGACCTTCTGAGCCTGCGGCGTGCTGCTGCCCCCGGAGGGATAGATGTTGGTGGCGTTGCTGATCGATCGAATGCGGGTGTGGGGGGAGATGCCAGTGGTGTCGGTGGTACCACCGGGCGCGTGAACCGCACCCACAGTAGCCCCAACACCGCTCGACTGCAGCATCTGGCTGTGCTGTTTGGCGATGTAGTTCTGCACGGCAATCGAGGCCTGGGACTGTACGTAGTCCTGCACCAGCTGTGGAAGACTCTCGCGCACAAGGTTCAGTCTAGAGAGCTAAAGTGAAGTGGCGAATGGGAAAAATGCGTGCGCAAGCAAAAATCAATACTCTATCGAGGAAGTTTCAAGTCTTTTTTTCTCAAGACTCAATTTAGCGATTACAGTGGTGATACATCGTCATTGGGTGGTGAAAACACTAAAACCCCGAGTTGCTTACAGCGGCATGCGATGTCAGGCCTGAAGACTTGCGCGACGGAGAAGAAGTTCGAGTGTCAGCGTTGAGGACTTCCAGCGGTGGCTGAGAGGTGTTTGAGTCGCATCGGACGGGCGTTGGAGTGTCCGTAATGACCCCAGCACCACCACCACCACCGCTGGCGATGGTGCCACCGTCATGCCAGCCAGCCAGACGCGCTTCCATCTTCCGCATCACGGCCTCCGAAATGCGCGTTATGGAGGCTGCCGTCAGAATGGGGGGCCGATCGGCAACCAACGGAGCGGCGATTAATTCGTTGTCCCGGGTTATCACCATGCCGTCGAGGCTGCCAACCGAAACGGTTCTCTGGCGCCGCTTCTCCTCGATTATTCGCTGCATTATCGACCCGCTGTGAGGCATAAGCAGTTTACAGGGACCATGTGGGATGACGAATGATTTGGCGATAGAAAGAGAAAGAACGAAATTAAAGATTCAAGATAACTGGAATGACTTGGAATCAGATGTCAGAAATGGAAGACGAAAACATGTGGACACCCGGGGTGGAACATAGCACGAACACAAGATGATTAAGTTTGGTGATGCGAACCTATTAATGACTATACATAGGACATTTTGAAGAAACAGGTGATATGGGGACTGTCATGAAACACGCTACAAAACTTAATTTTTCGGCTCTGGAGAAAGCAGCCTATTGTGATAAGGACGCGTGACGTCACTGTAAAACCAAAAGTTACTTAATGAGCGAGTGCTTTCTAAACTTCCAAACACATTAATAAGGAGGGTTCTCTTGTGTAATCAAACCGAGCTCATAGGTCAACGGCCACCGCAGAAACACTTATAGATACGGAGGTCAGCAAAGTCTGTAACTTCTAAAAAGATGCTATCATACCCGCTGAAGTAAGACGTTTTATTGCCAACGAGACTAAAAGCGACCACTTAAAGGAGAGCGCATGAAACTGGAGGAATGGGCAAGCCACCAAGCCAAGACCCACTGATAGATGACCCGCCTTTTCTGGATCGTCTAGCTCCGGAGAAAGCAGCCTTTTGTGATAAGGATGCGTGACGTCACTGTAAAACCAGAAGTAACTTAATGAGCGAGTGCTGTCTAAACTTCCAAACACATTAATAAGGAGGGTTCTCTTGTGTAATCAAGCCGACCTCATAAGTCAACGGCCATCTCAGAAACACTTATAGATATGGAAGTCAGCAAAGTCTGTAACTTTTTAAAAGATGAAGTGATACGTTTTATTGCCAACGAGACTAAAAGCGACCACTTAAAGGAGAGCGCATGAAACTGGAGGAATGGACAAGCCGCCAAGCCAAGACCCACCGATAGATGACCCGCCTTTGCTGGGCCTTCTGAGCCTTGAGGGCCTTCTTGGCGGCTCGGGCCTGGGAGGCCTGGGCCCTGGCGGCTGCCGCGATGGCCGCCGCGTGCGCCTTCGTGGTCGACTCCACGTCGATCTTGAGCGCTCGGCGTCGCACCCGCTGCTCGTGGACGCGCGTGTCGGCGTTGCGCTGGCGCTCGCGGTCCCACGCCGCCTGCCTGCGCACACGCTGATAGTGCTTTATCCGCAGGTGCAGGTCCAACGGCCGGAAGAGCACAATTAGCGTCTGCAATGAGTAGCCAAAGTTGAGAGGGAACAGTCTTTCAGTTTGTCCCCAAGTTACTGGAAGAGTCGCAAGGTCCGTGAAAGTGGTTAAGTGACAAGGAAACCATAAAATCTACATGGTGGGTTTTACGCAGGCATATTGTTTACAATTGAGAACAATTATCTAGAAATTTCTGTAAAGGCAAGAAGTATGGAAATTAGCACCTGCTTAAAATGCTGCAATTTTACATTCAAAAATGCCTTCTTCGATATAGCCTTGGAAACGGCATGTAATCTTGGAACAGACAGGAAACGTAGGTTAAAAAGCGAGGTCCCATAATACATGAAAGTCAGGATTGTCTCGCACAAGCTAGAGAAACTGTCTTAAGAGAAGTAAAACCTTTAAAAATTGGTCGAAAAAGGACGTCAAAAACGCCTGTCGTCGATAGTGATCAATGGCACTTTCGATGGTTAAGTTCTTTATTAAAAGTTTGCAGAAGGGATAATTGGTAGTGCGGAAAAGATAATAAGGGACAAAGCAAGCCGTAAACTAAAGTCTTTCTTGTGCGCTGATGACGACGCTAACTACGCATAACTCGTTGGTCCACTTCATTTGAATGCACACAAAAACACGAAAGAGAATATGAAAGTGGTCGCACTGCTATCCAAGTATGCTGATAAACTAAGACACGGATTCAATGAGAATGTTTGATAGGCACGAATTCTGTCAAACTAAATGCAAGTCGAGTGAGGAAATTATGACCTACACCATTAGGCTTAATAAGGCTACTTTCGTAGCAGCATCTCATCGATTTATATGCATAAGGACAAAGCTGATTACCAAAAAAAAGTGAAACCGATTAGGAATGTCAAACTGTGCAGACGTGAGGTGGTAAAATGCACGCGCCTTTAGTGCATTGGCCTAAGTAGTCACTGCGTGGGCAAAAGAATCGAAGATGCGTGGGAAAACCAACACGACCCCACCCAAATAAGCGACACGCCAAATGAGAGAGCGAAAAGGCGTTTGGCACTGTTGGGGGGCCACAACCGATACGCGACTGGTCAGAGTGGCCATCGCAAATCAAAGGCATGATCGCTGTGGAAATTAGTCTGTTTAGAACAGATGAGGCATTTGAAAAAAGGTAGGTTTGGTTGGTCTAAAGTTCATCTATTTAGCGTTCAACCATACTTAACCTAACGATACAAACAGTGGGCGCCAACTGTGAAAATTCATTACTTTAAAAATCGATAACAATGCTACATTTTGCACAGATTAAGATAACTGTAGTATGAGAATTGTTAGCACAAGGAGTAAGTGCATTGGAAGCGGACGAAATCCACTCCTGGTACCAAATTAACAGAATCGCGAAAAGTGGGAAAGGTTAAATCGAGCCTAAACTGAAGCAAAGAGGATATCACCTGCAAAAACATCATATTGGATCGCACAGGCCAGTGAGTGCAGCCAACCTATGAGCATCCATAATCAGAACTTGACACATATCTCCGTAATTTACGGACACATCGCTTGTAGTGGGAATAAACGTGGAAAGCAATTGCGCATCATCCAATAACTGCAAAATCGCAGCAGACAGCCAAGTTGTGAACTGGCTTTTCGCTTACTTACTTCACCCAGAAACTAGAAAGATACTCAGAATGAATAGGTAAATGTCAGAAGTACCCCATGGCAAGGTAAGCTCATCTGAAGTCGGCTACTTAATTTTTGTGCTGGATGGGAGTCAGTAGAATCTTAAACTATCAGGATACTCGATCTGCCTGCGACAACCAACACACACACGCACACACACAGGCATCAACCATGCAGCCCAGTCACCAAGCTCAGTCCAGTGCTGCACGTGTGCTACAACACGAGACGTGCTGTGCACCAGGAAACTGAATTCGCCTCGCCGCGTCATGGGCGGTGAATTTGACAACTGAGCGGCAACAACTTCTCACGCAGTCGAAAACCAACCAAGTCCGACTACACCCTCACAACTACCTGCTGCGAAACACAACACTGCACTGATCAGCGAATGGGGTAATGCGAAACGGAACAGGTGAAGCCATTTACGCACAACTGCGGTGACACATTTTCACTCAAAATCATCGCGTCTTTGCCGGCAATCGCGGCAACGGAACAGCGACTTTAAACACCGCTGTGAAGATGAGAATTGACCAGACTGACTAAACACATTGGGCAAGTGGAGTGCGTGGTAGTCCACAAGTAGCGGGCACAATTAATATTTCACAAGTCAATCTGACTAAGAACACAGACACTTTATGAAAAACCGGTTCACGTCCCCGACAGAATGCATGGACAAAAATGTTTTGGGAACTAAACACTACGTTTGTCAAACTTTTATGAATTGAATACTTCTTTCGTCGTTCACTGGGGAAGAAATTTTTTACGTTTCTTATTTCTGAGCGAACATTTTACTTGTTTTACTTTGTTCTAATTAGCTTGATTTCCTCAGAAGTGGTGGTCTAAGGTGTAGCACGTCACCCTTCGTGAAGGGCAAAAATAATCTGCCCGGGTTCAAGCAATTTGAAACACCTGATCATATGCATACGCCAATTTTCCGTCTTGTCAATTAGTTATTGGAGGTCATCAGCACGTGCCCGCCCTGAAGCATTTGGCCTAACTCTGACAGAATTGAAACACAAATGACGACCATTAGCTTGACTTGCGCGTTCTTGCAACACACGGTAATTCACTTTCAGGCATTTGCACGGTGAAAAGTACACCCGCTGTGACTAATCGTCGGTGTGAACAAAGGGAAGACCCAACTGGCAATCCACCATGGTCAAAACTACCAGTAAGGCTTGAGAAGACGTTCCATTAGATATTTTGGTATTTGTACTCTCAAATAATGCAAGACGTTTTATTACCAACTGAAGCATTGGATTCCTCTGAAAACTATACCTTTTTAGACCAAGGGAAAGTGTCAATTCCACAAAATCCAGACACTCGGTAATCAACATAATCATGACAACGAGAATTAGCCCTTTCAAATACAGACTAGATGCTGGAGCTAAGAATTACACCGAATTTAGGCCATTTTTTGTTCAGAATTAGGGACAGTTGTAAAAAAATAACAGTGTGGAAAAATTACAGTTTTAGGCGACCAGATCGAGGTCCTTATTATGGTTCTTGTTGCTTGAGTTTGACAGTGAATAAATGAAAAGTCAATTTTTTACAACTCAGAAATTGTGCAGTAGTGATGAAGAACAGACGTAGAGACAGACGAAATGAAAATTTAAGAAAGAGCTGTCGCCTCGAGTCACAATCAGCACACTTAATGGCTAGGCTTGAGGGTGTACTTACCAGGCACTGTAGGCAGAACGCAGCCAATACGATGAGAGTCCCGCTCCACGTGAACCAATTAACGAGCAGGGGCAAAACTTGTCCACCAATGACAGTTCCCACACCACTTCCGCAGAGAGCCAATCCGACAGCGAAGGGGCGACGCCGTTTAAACCAATGACCAACAGTTGCGATCGCGGGAAGATAAATTAATCCAAAGCCAATGCCTATAAACGCGTTAATGATAGAGACGTTCATTAGATATTTTTGCACTCAACAAAGTATATCTCAAATTTGGTGGAAAATTTTTATTCACGAGAAGTACGTAGGGAATGGCGTCACACAACCTTAAGTGAAGGACAAACAGTAGAACTGTGTGTCAAAAAATTTACCTGTGATTTACTGCCTATTGTGACGAGCAGTTTCAAGGGCATCGCCTTAACACCAAAACAAAAACCAAATTTCCGAGGATTTTCCTTCTTGCGTTTTTCCTATTCGGTACTCTAATCCCAAAAAACTTATTTGACTTCCACAATGAGGATCACCTAAATTTTCTTGTCTTTTGTATTTATTTCTAACATCGGTTCCCGTTGGATTCATCTACAACCTGCTCTGAGGACAGCTTGGGGATGTTCAACAATGTCGTAAAGCTGTTGCAATTAATGCAGAGAGCAATTAACGCAGGAGTGTTTCAAAATAAGTGCAACTTATTGTTATGATAGGCTGTTTCTTCAAAAAAACAGCCACTGCCGGTGAATGTTACCACATCGGTTAATATCCCCCTTGAGACCTAGCAATCATTGGTTATAAAGTACGCTTTCAAACGATGCGTTTGAAAGCACCCCTACGCAAAAAAGGAAAGGGTATTGTGGGGACTGCCTTTGATTTTGCTAGACCAAAAACGCCGGAGAAAGGGGTCGGACGTGCACGAGATGCGAGTAATTCGTAGCACCGCGCCGGCTCACGTGTCAGTGTGTCTGGCGGGTGTGTTGAGCAAATGCAAACCTCGCACGTTAACACATGCAAAGCGAAAGGTGTGTCTGTGTGTATGAACACAGTAGCACTTGATTAAGGTTGCAAAGAATGCCTTTAGTTGTGGTGAAATTACAATCGTGAAAGCCTACATACCCATCAGAATGGACAAAACTACGCCGCCTCAAATAAACACACACACACACACAACTCAAATGTCAGCGTTACCTCCGATAATGCCGAGGGTGCCGTGGAGCACTTGAACGTTGGTTGAGAAGGCCGCGGCTACGAGTCCGATTGTGGACACGACACCTCCAGCCATCGCCACGGGCCGAAAGTCAAATTGGTTGCTCAGTGCGCTCGCAAGGGGACCTGCAGTTTTTTTAAAAAAAAAAGGAGGATGGGGATCAGGGAGAGGGCCCAAAAAGCTCTTTAAGTGGTGTAAGTCATTAGTCACTTTGAGTTTTGCGTGATGCTGTTTTCCCATTCAGATGCAGTAATTCACAAGTCCCGTGGACACTACCAAACTACTACGGTACGTAGTAGCAAAGCAGAGAGCATCATGAATGAAGTCCAGTGTGGTTTAAGCATGTAAACCCCCGGGTCCCACTAGACGAACTGAGAACGCTCGAGGTAGTTTGCACGAAATGGAGTAAACAGCGTTGCTTTGTGTAGAGGGTTGCACACTACGAGGCCAAATGACTGTTCGTGGTGTGAAAATGCAACACAACTGCTCACCCAGTAGGAGATAAATGCCAACCAGGAGGCCACCAGGTATCATGAGGGCACTGCGCGACTGTGTGCCCAACGCCTCGCCCATCTCTGAGATGCCAACACAGCTGCCCGCACGAACAGGGATCTCGCGGGCCTTTGAGGGCCACAAGATGCCCAAAGAGGTGGCTGTCAGCGGCTTTGGGTGGGCCTTCTCCAGCGCCTGGAGGCTGTTGCCGGGACAGGTCGGGGCGACGAGGAGGCCGTAGCAGAGGCTGATCCCGTCGACCAAAATCATGCAGACGAAGGAACTGAACACCACGATCCACCCCCAGCCACCATCCGGCGCCGTGTCCATAATGTAGTCTAAAATCCCAAGAATGCGTGAATTACTGGCAGGTCCCAATTCGAAATTAACTTCAATAAGTAAGTTGTAGACAGATTAATTTGGTGAGAAACCGCTGCACGACGGAAATTACGATTCTGCATGTGCATAAATGTTCCATTTATGGCCAGATCTAGACTGGGAATTGCATAAATATTTATCAGTACAACCAAAATAATTAATCAAATCTAAACAATGCTCGTCGAAAACACTAAGTGGCCTAAGCCACCTCAAAACATCAGCGTTAATATGGCACGTTGTGGTCACAATTTTTAGAGACAACCAAGGATTCTGGCTTGAAAAATCACCAATGCAAATCTCCTTCGTTACCACAGGACACCTGAGTTTTCTTACGAAACGGTCTCAGAATTGTTCAAAGCTCTTTCGTTGAATGATTACTAGTGGGTTCTCGCTGTCGACAATGCTGGGTCAAATACAGACGCATGAGTGAAAAACGTGAATTTGTGGAATGGTTCCGTAAAATTGCCAGTGATTATACAGGCGAAGAATTGCTTTCCAACGTGGAATGAGTGAGATATCAAATACACACGAAACCTTCCATTTCTGTGGAAACTGAAAGCGAGAAAGCGAGGGACATCACGCTTCTTTCAATAATTCACCAATGTTGGCGTGTTTTGTATGAAAACTGGGGACATAGGCTTCGAAAGAAGAGAGTTTTATAACATTGGAGTTTCACAAGCCCTCTTGCAAATTTGTCGTGATTTGGACACACGGAAACGTTCAGCATCCATAGGTTTGGCGGATTATGAAGACCATCAGTAAATAAAGAATGTGCAAGGCATTGCAATACTTGAAGGATCAGAATTCTTTTGGATTTTTTAAGGACACGCTCGATTTCAACAGCTTGGTAGATTCTAAAATTGCAGAAGAAACCAAAAGGGAACAATTTAAGGGTTTACTTTCTTTTCTTTGTGTCACAAAATAAAAGGGCAAGAGTAAACAACGCAACAGATTTTGTGGCCAGTAAAAAGGCAACTTCCGTTACCGCGATACCAACGTCTACTATGCAGAGAAAATTATCATTTAAAACCAGTAAATTATTTCATCCGAAGGATACTTAGAAAAGAAAGAAAAAAATAATTTACACTGCTAAAAAAATAGATCAAGCAAGCATTTACGGTGTGCAAAACTCAGTCGATCAAAAAATACTGCAGTTTCGGAATAACAACTCGACAAAAATACCCTATTTCACTGTGATTTGTTAAAACAAGTTTAATTAAAACAAATTGCGATTTTTCACTAAAAGTCAACTTGTGTTTTAGAGTTAGTCACAGACAAGAGGGCCAAAATGCAACCCTGTGGTTCCAGCTAGAACACGAGAAGCGACGCCACTAAGAGCTGAACCATTACAGTATGGTTCGTTATTCTCAGAGCGCAAGTAAATGCCAGGATATGTGGTACTATTGCTGAGACGACAAGGACTCCCTCCAGTAATGCATTAAAAAACCGAGAAAAGGCAAAAAAGGATCAATAACAACGGTGCTGGATGAGATACCTAACAGGGGCATGAGCACCACTCACCCTGGTCAGCAAGCATCGAGCGTTTCTGGGCCGCCAAAGCTCCACTTTGCTGGGCCCCACCGACACCACGGGTCAAGGTCTGGTGCTGGAGTTGATGAGAGACCGCACTGCTCCCCTTTAAATGATCGTAAGCGGATCCACACATCTGAGTGGCCGAGCCAATTTGCTGGGAGTGGTGGTGATGTTGCTGATGTTGTTGCTGCTGCAACTGAGTCTGCTGGGACACATGCTGCCGCATTTCCTATGTTAAAACAATGGCCTAAATAAATACTATAAATGCCTATTGATACTCTAACAGGGTACGACGCCTAAGATACTCTGATATGGAACCCATGAATGATATGGTCCAGGAGCACTTGTGAGTAAATAAGAGTGCAGTATATGAGGCAAAAATTATTTGATCTAATCAAAAACATGACCACGATAATGAGCTGGGTTTCAGTGCTCACAGGCCTAGACTGATCCATCTGATCTAATACGATTGCCGAAGTAAGTGAGCAATGAGGTAAATGTGGGACCTACCAAATTTTTAGCAGCTTTTTAGGTCAGAATATAAGTATTTTTTCATTACGACCCCGTGACGCTGGGTGGCTGACCCTACCTGGTGTTTTAGGATAAAAAAAGGTTAAGGGAAACTTTTGGATGAGAGAGCATCATCGTTTCAGAGAGCCTTAGAGAAGGAGTGGAATAGCATAAATATTAAATAAAATAGATAGGCTAGAGAGTCTGGAGTTCCTTTAGTTATTTTAACATTAAATAAGTTGGTAAAAGATACAGTAAAATATACACCAACCCATACTCTCACGACTATGTTAGCATCACTACAATAAATTAAATTGAAAACATAAAAGCGAGTAGTTAAAAAGCAGCGACAATAGAAAGAAAAGTGTTGGTCAATAAAAAAGATACTTAAGTACAAAAGCATAATAAAAAGTGACAGTATAGGTACAGATGCCAGGAAGCATGAAAATTATGCAGCAGCGTTTTCGCATATCAGCATTTTATCATTAATTGGATCGTATTTTCAACAGACGAGTTTCCGTTGGTTAAGTGTTTTAAAAGATCTAAAGGTCAGCAAATGAGAGCGAATGTGTACATGTGAAATATGAACAGAGAGATTTATTAATAAAAAAGTAGACAAATCCTATAAGGTCAAAATGTCCCAACTTAAGAGTGACAGCAATATCTAGAGAACAAACTAGAGAAGAATTAATACTATATGATAAGATGAAATAGACATCAACCTGTAAAAATAGTCGAAGATCTTCACTTTTGGTAGTCTCTTCATTTGCTTCAAGTTGAAGTTGCTCAGTTTCTTCCTTGCTCAATGGACCATAAACCGTTTGCTGAGGACTATCTTCTCCGTCTGCAAGTTGGGGGACGCAATCGGGAACAATATCACTTTCTAAAACAGTAGTTGAAGAGAGGTCTTCCTTCTTCATAACTTGACATTCACTCCCACCATTTTGGCGGCGGCCGTTCGCCAAAACGCTGCTTGCGGTCACCTGCTCAGGATGTGACATCCAGCCTAATGATCAGTGAACGCATAGATGGAAATGCAAAAAAGGAAGATACATAAAAAATGTATGTACTAACCATGTAGCGTCCACGTCACTCTCAAACTAATAGTAAGTTTTGCATCATTAAAAGAAACTAAACAATGATGATGCAATGTCTAATACAAAGTAACAGTAAAAAGGTATAAAGAACAACGGTGTATAAAAAACTAACTGCAAACAGAAAGTAATTGCACAACTAAATTAAGTTCAAAACAATACGAGAAAGTAATCCAGTAAGTAGGCGACACATACCGTAACCATCAACTAAAAAAAACCAAGACGCGAAAATGAATTCTGATGTTTTTGAAGGGCAGGTATTTATATTAGTAAAATAAAACAAGCTCAGAGAGTCAATCGATGAAGTTAGGCTTATTTGAAAAACCTCTTAATGCCATGTTATTTTTTATAAAAGCTATTTTAGAGTTGTAAAAAAATTACGAGGCCTTATAATTAAATATATATAAAGTAATAGTAGGATATATTAAGCAAACACCATTAAAGAAATTTCCAGCTTACTGCTGCTGGCTACTGCAATATTGAAGAAGCATACAGGTCATGTTTAAATTACTAAATAATTGGTAAAGAGTGTGATTTGTTAAAACCTCAATAAAGTCATAGAATATTTATTCTGTTGATTTTGACCAAAGCGATTCTATGAGCATATAGCTAAAACTAAGTTTATGAATAAAAATGCAACTTGGTGATATGAGTTCTATTTTTTTTAAATGGTTTGATTTTTAATCCTTTAAACTCAGAGATAAATCACTTTAATTTTATTCTAAATTTATTACTCTAATTTTGCTCACATTTGCTGTAATCATTTCACATAAAGCCTCTTGTAAAAGATTGCTTCGTAAATAATTCTGCGACATCGTGATTTAGAAGTTAAAATTCAACCTTAGATTGTTTAATTCGTTCGCTGTCTACATTCTGTATGGTTGTATTTTGCGGGGTTCTTATAATAGCCATCATTTGAAGTTGCATTTTCAGGTTTTATAAGCCGGTGTTTTTCGCGGAAACGCTTTCAGATGTACGACTTTTTATTAATTTTTTTAATTGTGTTTGTTCTACTCTAACTGAGTTGGCTGAATATTAAGGTGTGCACTGCTTAGCCTAAAATATTACGAATAATTTTCTTTTTCGAAATAATTCTTTTTACATTGTGTTCCGAATATCGTCATATCTAATTTCTTAGTTTTTGCTATGTGCATGGGTCATATGTGATTTATGTTCTGTTTTTGTTGTATAACTTTTCCATAATAGGTTTACTGGGTCAATTTTTCGAACACATTTTAGTAGCCATTAAGGCATTCTATATTTATCTCAGCTTTATTAATTTGCTATGAATGTGTGGAGACTTGTGAGTTTATGAATTAGACCTTTTCTACTCGTAAAGTAGCCGCCAGCAACGAACCTCAAATTGAATTTGTTTATTAGTATTGTGGACATCAATTTTTGGTATTGCTATTGGTATTATCATGATTGATTTCTGTTGTGTTTGTCAATTTACATATGTTAATTTTCGAATTCTATTTTGTTTGCAACATATTCTCTTATTCCATGAGTGATACTTGTCATATTTGTTTACTACTCGAATTTAGCCGTCTATTTGCTTTATTTTGTACATCCCTTGCAGAAAAATTCGATTTTAGGTAACTCCTTTGATTTTGCTTTTCTCGTCAGCCATGGCTTTATATGCCAGGGTAGCAATCTACTCTATACACTTCTTAAACTATCCCTTCTTGAACCCCTGATCCTTTCTTTTATTATATTTAGTCCAGTTAGACCTCGGGATTATTCTGCGTCATTTACCATGGCGAACTTCATAGTTTATCCTTTCCCAAGTAACGAGTCCACGCATATTTTCTCGGAAGTTTGAAAGATTTGGATTTTTTATTTCATTATGTTTCGTCGAATATGCCTAAAGCCTCCGGCTAATTTTGCCGTATTTACATTTGCACTTATTTTATCCTAGTTGAAAAATAACTGTTTCGTGCAGTTTCTTTATTCCTAATTTTTCTATCTGATCACTTTGTGCTGTACGTTCTCTGTTTGTACTTTCTCAGGTGTGATTACTTTGGTCGTGTCGCAACTTCATGCTTCGTCACGAAGCCTATGCCCGTTTGCTGCGCTTCCCACGTGAAGGAATCAACATCGACACGTTTTCTTTATTGTTGCATCTTTACAGTCGTTTCAATCCTCTCCGTAATATTTCACACTGGTGGGATTGCTCACTGGACTGCGGCGCGAGTGGTAATGTCCCTAGTTGACATATCTCAAGCAATTCGTTTTTTTATCAAAGGTCATTGATTTTTTCAGTTTGTGTGTTTCTGAGAAAACAGTTTTCTAGCGCATAAAAATTATAACGTCATTATTAAAATCGAAGAGGGAATAAATCTTGTCTTAAGTAAGCTCGATTGGTATTGGCAGTCAGGAATCTGACTCCCACCAATCTTAAAGAGGTTATAAATTTTGTCGACGTCATAAACAAATTGTGCGCGTACATTGAATAAATACGCAACTATGGACTTTTTATACCGTCTTACAACCTTTAATGAGATGTGGCCGATACTTTTCTCAGGAATAATGCCACACGCTACCAAAAACCTCGTCGATTCTAAAAATATCACCGTTAAATGGTTCTGTGGTTTTATCGAGTTGTATAATTTATGAAGGGAAATTTTGCTTTAAGTTAGTTAAAGCTCTGAAACCAGATTTTTGTTTCAAAAAAGTGATCAAGAAAATGTTTTCACCAGCCTCTTACTTTCTTTTGTTTCGTTGTAAATTGACGCCTGTTTTTTAAACCGAAAGCCAAGCAGAAACCCCTTTTGTGATTATGCATAAACATTCACAGTCAAAAAATCATTTCTGAAGTCGATAAGTTTATATTTTATGTGTATGCTCTTTTATCAACATTTGATATGCTTTTTTACACCTCCATTCAAATTTGTTACCCTAACCTCTAAACTTCACTTTATTTAGACTGGAGCCTTGTTAAATTAATCGAAAATCATAGAATGCATTTCTATCGTTTTACTACGATGAATCAAATCTCATAACACCGCTTTAATTTAATGTTCCCGTTCCATTTTCTAGCTCGACGATACACTGCTGCAGTTCTGCGGTCGATTTCGGACACAGGAACAGTGTGTCCGCTTCGTCGGCTACCTTGCCGTCTACCGGTTCTGCATCCCGTTGGCCATTTTCCATTTTCTTTTGATGCTACTTTTGATTCGCAATACTGACAGCCAGTCTTGGCGAGGCAAGATCCATAACGGGTTGGTTTTCCTGACTGGCACAAATTCTAATCCTTCTCTTTATAGTTTTTGGTTTTGGAAATGCCTCTTCATTGTCGCCTTGTGGGTCATGTCGATCTTCTTTCCCTCCTTGGACAAGGCGACTGTTGGTAAACTTTCTAATTCTCTTTACCTTTTGTCGTGCTTTGTTTTTCTGACAAAAATTCTGTCGGTTTTCTGAAACGGCTCAAGTAATAGTCGTTTCAAAAAAGTTTTTTAGTTCTTTTAAAAACTAATATTTGGTTAATTCTCAATAACTACTAGGAATATATCTAACTGCGCAGTTTTTTGTGTCAGCCACTAGAGCGTGCCATCTTGGATTATATAAGCACGCATCACATTAGTCTGTTCCGGAAGACCAGATCCTTAAGTGATGCGTTGGTCCAAGTGGTTGCTTTTCTCTGTCTAGTTTTGAAAACGGTGGGTTAATATGTGGTATTTCCCCTCAAGTGGGAGTCCTTAGCCATCGTGAAACCAATTTGGCGGATACTGCTTATTTTAAGACGATTGGGGTTCCTCCCCACACGTAGCTGAATGAAGTGCGAAGCGTTGGTTGTCGAACGATTCCAGATGTTTGTAGTTATGGTTATCCTTTAACATTCTTGCATTCCAACAGAGTTTGGCTAAAGTTGAATTGATCCTGAGTTCGTCTCATGTGTCGACTGTAAAGATTTGTTATATGAGGGAACCATGGGCTAAAGCTAACTGCTAAATTTCGTTGGCTTGGAACCTATCCACTAACTACTTGCACCTAATGCTATTTTTTTCCCGAATAGCCTGGATGCTGATGGCTGTGCTGGGAGGTATTGCATTTATCTACGTGCAAAATGTTTTCCTCATTGACTACGCGTACGAGTTTAACGGAACCTGGTAGGTGTTTGTCAGTGCACCTAACGTTTTTGTTTTCCTGTGTCATGCGACTTGCCCCTGTGAGGTGTGACCCCTTAGGCCTTTAACGTTGACCGTACTGTCATATCACCTTCTCCTAGTTGGCTCGTTTTCTTTTCAAAACATACGTAACTGTAAAATGCCTTTCAACGTTTGGCTGGTTGGTAGGTTCTCTAAACGTCTTGTGCTGCCCGATTTCATGATGACGCACGCTCAAATTGTCGTTATAAGTACTATATGCGTTTTGGTTGAACAATAGAGCTACTGCCAGCACAGGCTATCAGGATCATGTTCACTGACTCCCCGTATGTAAAATTGAGGTGCACTTTGACTCGAAACCAGTTAAACTTGCTCTGAGATGCTGGAATTTGGAAGCAGAGTTCGAATTGAAGTTATGTGTACCCGTGTTAGATCAGATTTATGTTTATCTCAAAGTGCTTCATCGGGAATAGTGAAGTACCGTCTGACAGACTTGAGTGATTATCATCAAGTAGAAAGCCCTTAATACAATTTGTTTGGGTTTCAGGTTTCGGCAGAGCAGTTCTAAGCCCATTTATAAAACACGTAAGTCTTAAATTCATCGCCTTTTCTAATTGTTGCTACTATTAGCAGTATTTCGTGAATGTCCGGACTACTCATTTTTTCCGAACTGTTGAGTGCTTTAGATGACGTCATGTTTAAGTAGCCTGCCACCTACAGAAACTCTGACTGCTCTGGAAGAATCGCATTGGTGTCCCCATGTGTACTTTTACCACGTACGCCCTCTGCACGCGATTGTCTGCGACTGAATGACTGTGCGTTGAAGTGTGCTTTAGTGAGATGTGGCAAGTAGTGCCGGAGTGTGCAACACACCCGTGTCCGCAGTCTGTTGTGTGCGTGGTGTGGCCAGGCTACTATGATTAGCCAACAGAATTGCAAAAATAAACTCCTTTTTTGCACCAGATGGTGGTCTAAACAATACCTGAAGGCAAAGCGCGAAGTTATGCAAGTGGAATGCCCGCGTGCGTGCGTTTTCCATATCGTTTTCCATGGGCCACCGTTGGATTGCAGAGGATCGAATTTGAGTTTGGGTTAATATGTTGTTGTGGGCCCCAGCATGTGGTCTTGAACCACGCCGGGGCCACGGAATTAACCCTGGCCCGATTACGTTTCCCTGATACCCGCGAGGACGAAAAAGACCGGAGAGGACGTGGACACAACCGTTTACTTCTGAGCTGTGTCGTGTTTGGGGTTTGCGCATGTGTATTTATACCCCTGATGTGTGAGTCGTAGATACGCTAACATCGAGACCTAGGTGTGGGGGATACTCCAAGATAAATATCCGTGTGAATGAGGGGGGAGTTGAGGATCCGCATGGCTGGCGACATGCTGCGAAAAGGGGAACCCAGTGTCGGAGGATGGAGCGACCGGATAGAGGAGGGTGTATAATCACGATTCACAACAACATTATTTGCCTCTGCATGTGACTACTGGCTCATACGTACGCTTGGCATGATTAAGCCCATCTAAGACGGCTTATGTGTACATCCAGCTGCTTCGCTCTTTCTTACAACTTTCCAACACGCTTCTGTAAACGACGAATGGGTAAATTTAAGGTATTTACCATTGTTATTTCTGTACGAACCAAACTTTGTGGTTTTCGAACAAACGAGGCCATAGCTGTCAGGTGGGTGTCGCGTGTCACGCGTTTGGGCTCATTTAAATAAGAAATGAACTGGTCGCCTTGCGCAGTGCATGTGGTTTGGCTAATGGCGAATTTTCCGAAACCAGTCTACTGTCGGGAGCACAAAACCTCGTTAGCATAGTGTGCTACCTTCGCGCTGAAAGTGTCGTGTCTGGTAAATTACACTTTTCTTCTCCCGGAAATCGATAATTTGTCAGTTCTTTGCAAGTGGCGTACCTGCACTGCCTAAAGCGGACGCGTAGATGTACTTTGTGTGCATTTTGGTGTGTGGACTTTGTCCAGATTGCTGTTCTTCAAACGTCAGATGTTGTCTAGCTTTCCAGGTTCATGGGTAACAGATTCAGATTTTATGAATGGTTTCAGGATGCCGGTTTTTTTTCATTTCTACACCTCGCACCAGCAAGATCAGCAAAGGTTATGTTTGCTTATTCTGCAACCCACGTACATGGCTACAAAGTAGTTGAATGTCTTTAAAAGTACTTTGTGTTGATCAGTCCTCTGTTTTTCACTACACTGGGAAATCAGTACCTCGCATGTTAGTAGGATTCGAATTCTCGTATGTGTTTAGCACACAGTGTTTCCAGTTTCGCGTAGTGCGATGTTTTCATCAACGTTGTTTCTTCCTGTCGCCTTCGTTTGGGCTCACTGCTGTATATTTTTGCTTTGAAGTCGACCTATTGATGCATTTATGTATCCTGCTGAGCTCCGCAGCTGCATGCTGGGCCCTTGAACAATTCCTGTTTACAAATCTAATTCCTCTTGGCTCAGACGCGCCGAATCTGTAAAAAGTAAACGATGATAGGTGCGTTTGCTAACATATGCGTGTTATCAACTGTGGGTTTACGTGCGATATGTTCCGAATCGCTAACGGCATGTTGATGTTTTGCCTATCAGAAGTCTACTTGATCTAGCTGATGATATGGAGGCGAAGTCTGCTGAAGGCATCTTAAGCTTCTGGGATCTGTCATTGTTGTACACCATGACGCTGTTTTGTTCTGCATGAGTATTGCTGCAGTAAAATCCTCGCTGCATGAAGAATGGCTACATTAACAACGCTCCTGACAACATCCTTTGTGGATATTGGATTGTAAATGAGTCAAACTTGGGGATTTTGGGCGCGTACATTGGTACGATTTCTTGTGGACACACTGTTGGCTGTGATGTTGTGGCATTTCTTGATGGACCAACGATTGGTCCCTTTGCGCCTCGCAGTCCAAAAGTCTTAGCTCGTGTGCTTCCAAAACGCGTTCAACCTTAACAATCTACTTGCCATCGTCCCAGCCACGATCTGGCACCGGGTGGTTGGCAACTTTGGCGTGCACTAAGCCTACTCCGTCGAAATTCTTTCGACCTCGCAACTACGCATGTCGTGTGTTGGTTCTTATTGAACACACCTAAACGCTCTTCACACTCATCGGCATAACCTCAAGTTCATGCGACACTGACCTTTGCTTGTACGTGCAAAAGTAAATTCCTAGACACCTCCATTGGCGCCTCAGTGACGAATTGCTTTATCGAGTTACCACTCTGAGCCAGCAAATGGGTTGTGTTTGGTGAGGTCTAAGCTTTGTCAAAAACATCAAAGTAAGGGTTCTATGATTAGATGGCACTCTGAAAATACAGACCAGATTAAACGATTGCCATTTGAGAAAATGAAGAAATGCTAAGTGGTACCATTGTTCAGCAAAGTGAACCAACACCTAACTAAGCGGGCTTCAGAGCCACGCCGTCAGCGCAAGCGCCTGATTTCGGTCATGTCATTCGTTTGCTTAACCTTTTAGTGATATTCGGCACCACAGTATTGCTCTACGTCGGCTCTTTCGCGGCCTACTTTGTCCTGTGGATGATTTGGGGCTTGCAGAACAAGTGCATACTCAACGCCATGATCGTCTATGTGAACGTCTGCATCACCGCCCTACTCTTGATACTTTCATTACTGCACCCACGAAGTAAGTAGATTGCTTGTTGAACGGAGCCTTGAGTTTGAATGAAGCTAGCACTGAGTGTGACGGCATCGTCAACTCCACTGTAGTCATCAACCAGTCCGACGCATCTTCTTCTCCCACGCCTTAATTAACTCGAAAATGGAAATTTTTTAAATGGCTTCAGTGACCATCCACTTGGGTAAACATGGTAGTCTTTGCACTAGCGCCTTGTTTCTTGCCGTTGTTTGACTCCCCGTGTTTGTTATTGGCCTGCAAAGTTTCCCGTTTCGTTCTGCACGAAGTGGTGGTGACCATGGTTGATTTAGTAGACGTCGCATATCGGCGCAGCTGCTGTGGTAATTTTGAAAATGAAGACATCATTTGTAGGTGATGCAGTGACCAAGTCACATTCCCAGAGGTGCGAATTCCAGTTGAGATGTCGTCAATTTGGGTGAAGCAAATTCCAACACTGGCTGGCACCCACTGGTCTCAGCACATGGCCAAGCGTAGCAAGTTCAAGAGTGAGTTTGCTTGGGGTGTTTGTTTGTTGTAGGTGCGTGCTCGGGCCACAATGCCACCAGTTGATTGTGCGCAAGTTTGATTACATCGAGTGGAATAGAAGTGGTGATTGAGTTAATTGCAGGTGGCCAGGTGCAAGTAGGTGAGTGAAAGCATCACAGGATGAGGTTCATCTGGTGCGAAAATATGGCCTCCTCTGGCTTCAAATTAATGTCATCAGTTTGGCTACAGATGGCCGGGAAAACGCTTTTTGTCGGTGTGTACATCGAAGAGAACATGCCTCATCTGCACACATTTGGGCACTTGGCAAATAAGGTGTGTGTGTGTGTGTGTGTGTGTGTGTGTGTGCGTGCAAGAATTAACTTAAAAACCGCTCGTTGGCGCCACACAAAAGGTGTTCCACTAAAACGCGGTTGTGTGGTGTCTCGGTGCTTTCAACGGCTGTACAGTCACTTTCAGGCTCTCATTGTCTGTTGGCTTTGAAAGGTGCGAAACGCATGCACTTGATTTGCAAGCAAATCTTGAAGTTCGTACATCAAATGCCAACTTTACATAACTTTCCTTGGGTGTTTTTTGAGAGAATCAACTGGAATCGTTGTGTTCCTTGTGTAGTTAGAAAAGCCACTAATCGGTCGCAGCTTTTACCACTCTTCTGTTTCTAATCGGTCCAACATGATTGTGGTGGGTCGTACTACAGGTCAGATCTGGCACTTGAGTAGGGAGCCAGTTCAATTGACCAGTGGCGCCGGTCGTCGTGGAATCTCAAAGGTTAGATTTTTTGTCCAAGCGCGCTTCTGTTTATCAAGTGGCCTGATTAGCTGTGTGAATTTGTGGCCCCCTTACGTCGTATCGTTCTGCGCAGTCTCGCTTTTTACGAATAGTTGCATTCGAACGGATTCGAGCACACAGAGTTTAAGTTCCGTTGTTCATACCGACGAGGCTTAGTTTTGGCTCTTCTTAACGTTTCACAAGCTTGCTCCCACAGTGTTGGGAATGAGGAACAAAGGTGGCTGTTTTACCCGAGGACTGTGGTCCTGGGTGCATGTTGGTTGCAGCATGAGTCGTGGTAGCCCTGGGATCATTGAAAATTGTGGCTTTAGCCAAATGTGTACTACACGAGGTGGTACCCAGAGAAGAATTTGTGTCGTTTGTGCCAATTTACATGTCGTGAATGTCAAGAACACGCAAATTCCCATCGAGTGTGTATGCGTTGACAATTACAATGCCGACGTTTTTGTTAAAAAATATCCCAAATCTGACTCATTGGATGGTGCGATTGACTTCAAGCTTTCAGTGACTTCCGAAGTCGAATCTGGTCCCAAGCCGTGGGCCATTTGAAGCGCCTCAGTTCTATTCACCCACTTACTCGCGTCCATAGTAACTAACACCTTCCTAATTAAGTAATTCCTATTTTTAATTTTGAATACTGCAGCAGACGTGTTAATTAACTGTGCTCACATGTCGTTTGCAAAGCTAATTAGGACAGTCCTTAATGGAACAAAATGTAATCAGATGCATTAAAAACGCTGCCAGGATGTGGACATTATATCAAGTTGGCCATTTCCCTTTGCAAGATTGTTTGTGCGTTTAATCGAACACACGTTGTGTGACTCAGTCAATGCTGTTTTTTGCACTTTTCTCTCACTGGCTGATTCGCTATTAACACTTTTTTACCCATCCTCTCCCTTTTTTACTTGTGCAGTCTTGAGAGCCACGTTAGCATAATGTCACATGGCCTATTTGTAGTGTAAAGGACTAGTCGTATTTAGTTAGGGTGAAGCAAGTATTTATTGGAGATCCTCTACCATCGACGTCTAGGCCCTTTGATCGTACTCCGAGTCTTTCGTCTTCCGTGTTGCTTGAAACCCTAGTTGTAAACTGTTGACTACCCCTCCGTGCATATCCCCCGTGCTCCTTTTTTTTCAGTACGCGATCAAAAACTGTGGCTTCCCGGGGCCGTCACCGCCGCCTTCGCCACCTACCTCACCTGGTCTGCTGTTCTCAGCCAACCGAAAAGTGAGCCGTCTGGGTCATTTAATCAGCTCGCATTGCCAAAAGCACCTTTGACAATGGCGTCATGACTACTGCTTAGGCCTGTGTAACAATTCGACGGCCATCCGTTTACCAATGCTAAACTGAGGAAACATAACATGAGATGTCGTTGCATCCCTTTCTTTTGTTTTCTCGGTTAGCTATTTCATGACTTTCACCTGCCTCCGGTAATTAGTTTAGAGAAGACTGCTAATCAGTTGAGTGTCTGCCTGGAACGAAGTATAGCCTACCTATAGGACTTGTATTGCAGACATTTCGGTGTTTTCCCTTCATTCAGCTATATTCTGATGTGTTGAATTCGCTCTGAGATCTTTAAAATCCACAGCCTTCTTTGACCTTCAGTAGCCTTGCACTTGATTCGCGTTGCTTACGCCCTATTGGGTGTACCCAACAATCTTCGTGATTATATTTTCACTAACACAATTTCTCGTTTTTGAACATTCATCTAACATCCTTAGTTAAAGTCGTTCTCGTGCACTGATAATAACAGCAATTTGTCGTAAACTCCATAATTATTCACGTTTTGACTCATGGCAGGCAGATTTCCCACGATCCGGTCGGGTTATAGTCTAGGTTTTGGTCTATACCATCGCTGCAAAGTCCTAGTTAAGCGCATAGTCGTTTTTTATATCCTTTTACCAGTGTTTTGAACACTTTATAAAGGAATCAGCCACTGGTGCAAACCCCATTTTGAGGCTGAAATCTAAGCAAACCGCATAAAGTGATAAGTAAATAGCCTGATACCTTGACTGCGGATGTAGACTACTGTTTAAGTCTCTTTATCACTGAATGTTGATGCAAAATGATCATTTTGAATACCCCTGTTCGCGTCAATAGCCGATTTTACTTTCCGTGTTCTCACAAAACTTAACTTAGGCCACAAGACATAACTTCGGGTGTAATGTAATTAGTTTTTAATTAGTGCAAGTCAGAGCGTTAAAGGTGAATGCACATGCATGATTACAACGCACCCCCCTGTAGCCATTGGTTTGCAATTTTGTCCAATTCATTAACGTGACCTGTGGATTTTCCCTCTTCACAGCTGTAGTCCTCGGTGTGTCCGTGGAGTACCAGGCGATCCGGTTCTTCAGCTTCAACTCCCCGCGAGATCAGGCGCTCTCGCGCGACCTCGCGCTCAACCGCTCCGGCAGGCTGACGGCCAACGCCTGTCTGCCCTCCTTCGTCCGCGTCGCCACGGCCCTCGACCACCTCTCCGACTTGGCTGCAGCTCTGGGCATCATCTTCGTCGTTGGAGGCTCAATTGTCTCGAGGTTGGTGATGGGATGTGGTGTTTCTCGAATATTTGTTTAGCTGAGGATAAATAGGAAGGCACAAACTTTTTGTCATTTCAAAGCAAGGATTGTTAGTGTAACAGATGCGTTGTGCACGACGTGTCGGCAAAAATTCCTTCGTGCAGTAGCTCGTGGCGCAATCTTTAGCAAGTCGTAAGTCAACTTCTGCCGCGTAAATAGGTTGTAGGGCTGGTGGATTCGCCCAGGTTGTCGGCAAAATGCAGTCGCTTTTTAACCTTAAACAATGCGGATGTCATTTGAAGCGTATCCGTTTAGTTTGCGTGGTGTAGCTTTTGTTATAGTCTCTGCTACCTTGCCTCTCGTGTAATGCTCCCATTAAATGAGACCAATTTTGATCATTTAATTCCATTATGATGACTTTAATGGTTTTGGCCCTCGTTTTTACGCTACATGCCTTAATTTCTCTTTTCTTGATGTTTCAGCATGCGCGCGACTCTTCAGGCCAAGCGTTTGGGGATTAGAACACGACGACAGAAAATAGTACGGAACATCTCTTCTACGTTTACTCATGCTATTCTTTTGACTGTGTTCTGCTCTTGACTTGACGCTCTGCTACGCCCTAGTGTAACACATAACCACTCAATATCCCGGTTTATGTTGAGTTAAATCATTCTTTTTAGTCTATTTTTCCTTGAAAAAAGAGTAGTATCGCTTGTGTTGCAGAAGGAAATCATTCGGAGGTTGGTCTCAGAGGCGCAAGCAGAGGAGGAGAAGAAAGAGGGCGATGAAAATCGACGTTGCGTGGATGCCAAAACAGCCGAACAGTCGTCTACCCGACCACCAGTGTCTTGCACGTGCTTCGGCACAGAACGACGCACACGAAGACGGCGTATGGGTAAGCCAAGGGTGTCGCTAGCTGAAAGCAGCCACATCGATCTGTGATTTTCTTAAACGCCTGTATGTGCACCGCTCAAACCGTACCATTTTATGCTCCTGTAGAGTCCCTTATTTACAGACACGGTAGTTGGTTCTGAACTGTGAATACGTAAAGATATTGGTACTCAAAACGAGTGGCTATGGTCTGCCAGTGTAGCGCAAATGTGAATCGCCCTTTGCTCTTGAATTTCTCCCCTTCTGCCCTTAAGTTTTCCGTGTCGAAATTTTTAATTCAGTAATGGTTCGCAAGATCGCCAGAGGAAAATTACTAGCACTTGTGCTCTGGCAATTATCCTCAAGCTCTGTAATCACGGAATCATTAACGGCAGCATTAAAAGCAGAGCAAAATTTTCATGCCTCAAATTTTAAAAAATCGTCGCTTTATGCTACTAAGCCCGAAGACGTTCTAGCAACCTTAGGATAACGGTTTGCCAATGCATAATTTACTTACTTTATTAGCCGATTCACTTTCGTTATTTTTGCCCTATCGGTGGTGTACCTGACGTCTCTTCAGATTATGCAAAACATTCAAAAAGACGGGTTTTTTCTATGAACCAAATTTATTGTAACGACAAAATTAAATGACGTGGCAGGCTATTTCTAACCTCTTAGTCACCGTATTCATTTTTAGGGCCACTGGCTTTCTGCATTTTTTGATAGTGAAGACTCTCGGAATGTGTAAGGGAATTTGTCTTTTGCATTATGAATTCACTGTCTACCGCCTTTAAAAATATAGTAACTCGCTTCTGTATTGAAGCCGCACTTTGGCAAAAGCCTTTTATCTCGCTGCTATTACGAGTTGGTTATCAAGGCAACAAAATTGTCACTGTAATCTTGACACAAATATCCGGTTCTAGTGTGATGCACCTACTTTTTTATATTTAGTTTTGGAAATGTTGAAAGAAGTGGTCGAATCAACCAGCCCCGACTCAACATCCGCGTCGTTCAGCGCCAGCCCCTCAGGTGTGGACCCACCCGGCAACACTCGTAGGCCGGCGATGCCCGCGAATGTGTCTCTTCGCAGGCAACTACTCAGTAAACGTCTCGGCATTAACTCCGAGGTGCTGGGATCGTCTTCCTCGGCTCCTGATCTGTGTGCGGCTCAGACGCAGGCCTCATCGCCACGGAAGGCCATTGAAGTTCTTGTTATGGGTTGGTTGGGTGTTTGTGCCGTCACTGTTGCTCTCTTTATTTTTATTTGACTAAAAATGAAGGAACTCTCAACTAGATTCAGACTCACTCAATCTGGGAACATTTTGCTTTTTGAATTCGCTTAAAATCAATCTTTCTGTAGTCGCTTTTGCTTAGTTTTACTCATCATTCCTTGTCAAAATCACTGAACCCTTGCTCCTCATTTGAGTAGTTGTTATCGTTTTAATTATTTTAGAAGTGCCACCTATCCTCTGTGTTGCATTTTAGGTGAAATCAAACCAGCCCCTGCAAAAGGTCCTACACGAGCACCTCTTGTAAAAAACTCTCCCGATCACCGCCGGAAGCGTGTCTTTTCGGACTCCGAGAGGGAACGTCCCACCAGCACTTACGAGGTGCCGTCTTTCCCACTACCAAAAGACCTCAAAGATGCCATGTCTGTAGATGACATTCGTCTGGAAAAGGCGCGCTTCGTCACCGAGTACCTCTCAGGGACGGAAGGCAGGCATTTGCTGCATCAGAACAGAGATATGGCTGGATCAGTCTGTACGTCGCTTTAGATTTGAGTTTGGTAATTTTAAATTTCGTCACTTTTTGAGTAAATCATGCTTGGACTTGGGTTTTACCTAGTTTAGTGGAACATTTGTGTTATTTCTACTCGCGTTTTGAGTAACAATTATTTTGTTATTCCCTTAAAGCTATTTGGACTGCGGTTACGTACGTATCTTTCTCTGTTAATAAGCCGTGCTGACCTTTTTTAGTTGACACTACATCGTTTTCAGTTGTTTTTCACGTGGACTTCTCGGAGTTCTGTTTAGTTGCAGTAATGGTTGTCAGTTTTGTTATATCGATAATTTTATCTTTACATAAACCCAAGTTTTTTATTAGTGTCATTTGTGGATGTCTTGCTTCCTCGACGTGCACCAAGAGACAAGTTCACAATCTACAACGAAGCGGTGCTTACCGTCTATTCCTACGCGTGGTTTCACTTTACCTTTTGCCTCGCATCGCTTTACATGATGGCTCAGCTAACGAACTGGTACAAGTAAGTCCAAAATGACATTTTTACCGCACTCGTCTCTTCGTTTTAACAAATTCATTTTGTTGTTCTATAGTCCTGAGCTCTCCAGCCTCCAAACGGTCATGGAGTCCTGGGCAAATATGTGGATGAAACTATTTTCTGCCTGGTTGGCTCTTTTGCTCTACCTCTGGACTTTGTGTTTTATGCGTTTCTGTTTCAGTAGAAGCCTTATTCAGACACCGCTTAATCCCGCGACACATTGGGTCGCTAAAGAAGGAAAAAATAAAAAAACGAAAACCGAGAAGCGGACAAAGGAAGTGTAACCAATTTGCTCTGTTAATCAGTCGACATTACGGTGCATTTCTGGAATTTTGTACAGATATGTTATCTATTGTGACCTCGAGGCAGTAGTCTATCTCCACTTTCATCATTTGTTCTATAAATATGATATTTACTTCCGTAGCCACTTTCCACAATTTACCTTGCATTAGGTCGGGTTCCGTGTGATTGTTCTCGCCTGTGGCTCTTCAAAGGTAGCCAAAAAGGCCGCCAATGCCTAAAGATGCAAAGGAAATACGATAATGTACAGTATCAGTTGGCAGACATTGTCCTAGGATTTCGGCTAGGAGAATCTCTTCTTTAACTGCATTAAAGTAATCATTAAATGTCACCTTCCCATCATGATTGCAATCCTGAAAGGATCTTATTTGGTTAAAATATTGTTACGAGACGTTTGAAGGTGTATTCGACAAGGTCTCGGATTATGTCTTCCTGATCTTCGATATCCGCTCGCTAAAGTTTCGATCAGCCTCAGTTATGCGTAATGAGTACATACGTTAGATAAGCTCAAACTGAGCAGCTGGAATATTTCGTCTCTGGATATGATGGCATCCGCATTCAGGTCATATACCGAAAATGCAACTTTAAAATACAGCAAACAGTAGCACTTACAGTAGGCTTTTTCTCTCAGATCACCACGAATAAATACTGAAAGACCTTCCACCCATTCCTCCATTGATATTTCTCCGTCTGAATTTTGGTCAAACACATAAAAAACTGAAATTGACTACGTTAGGACTTCTTACTCCTGTCAAGTATGAAATCCTCTGTAAGATTAAAAATAACGTAAAGAAGATTCCGGAATAAATTCCTATTCATTATATGTGGTTCCGTTTGTGTCACGATTTCTGCATACATGTTTAGCAACGATTCAACCTCAGATCTAGTGACTAAATGTATGAGTTAAAATTTTCACATATTACACTTAGTCTTCTGAGATATACTTTCTGATAATTTGTAAAGGTGTGTTCGTGATACGGTGTCCATAATTTGGATTTTATGAAAAGCGGTATTGTCTCAAGGACGAACTCAATCTTCATTTTGACTTATTTAACTTTTATAATTCACACAATAGGAGCTTAGACTTTTGGCACTTATATGCAAATAATTTTGTACAAAATCTTTAATGTTAAAAAGCTAAGAAACGACAGCTATTTTCCTTTTGAATTTCAAAAGGCATTTAAGAAGAAAAATGTGAAAACTTGCAGGGCGGCTTGTGCCAGATTCACTCCTATTCTACTGAAAAAAGTACTTGTAGTAATACGTTGAGAAAAACAAAAGAGACACAATAACAGTGATATTATATTGCCTTAGTTGATTTTCCCAATTGCAATGTGTTTGATGATTTTGCTGTTATATTTTCCATAGCACTGAAGCTGTAGTTCAGTCAGCATATTTAATGATAGTTGATACTCATGTTCATTGTTTTTTTATGAATTTAAACTTAATAACTTAAAAAATAAATGTTCATGCCCTAAAGTTTTGTCTAAATTATAAATGATGTAAATGTAGGTTTTAAAAATCGGTTGAAACCACGACTAATTGTAGTTAAAATATATTCCCACAAAGTACGGCTTACTTTGGGCAGTTTTAGATAAAACAATTAGTCTAGAACAATTAGGCAAACCATTTGTTTCTTTGCTAGTTTAGATATCATTGTCATTTCTGTGTAAGGAGGTGGGCTTAACGTCATGTCTTAATATTGATATAATTTCAAAATAATCGTGACGTGTAGTCACCGGCTAATTAACGTACAATCCATGTATTCAAAAATAAAATTATTAACAATGGCCTTGATAATGCTTTATGACCGCACATTTTCTAGCTCCCTTAATTTAATGAGTCAAAAAATATATTTTTTTAAATGACATCACCTTAAATAAATTTCGTTCTATTAAAATTGAACCTTTCCTCACCACATCTCTTTTGTCAATGAATCTTGTCAGAAGCAAATAAAAATTTAAAAAATTCTGGTGCCTTTTTTATGGAAAAACAGGCTAAATAATTTATACCTAAATGATGAGCCATGGAGTAGATCATCTATTGGCTTCCTCTAAACCGATTGTATATTTCAATTTCTCTTTTCTTAACAAAATTTTTGCCGCTGATTACTTGCTGATATATCTCAAAATCCATTTACTCTCACTTAGGCAGATAATTAAATGATTTCATCGAGTAATCCAATTTTGTTACTGCCATTTTCACACCGGAGTCGTTAATGTTGTTGTACCTTCTAATTTATCCTATAATTTCCTGCTCATGGAACAAATGATGATATCCATCTGATAACCAAAAAACCTCACGCACTAATATCTAAATCGGCTTACCTTGTCCTCCACTATTTCTATGTAAACTGCTTCGAATTGCCCTAGTGGAATTCGATTCTTCGGCACTGATAAAGGATTCGAAATTACAAATATTATTACATGTAATAGGTAATCAAAAATGAAATAATGCAGTATGGCAATATCAAATCATTAATGTCAGCGTGGATCAAACTTCACATTGTGCATGCTAAAAACACTTGAAAAAAATATTGCTTATTTGCCAAATTTAAGCGTAAAGTGATTTTGTAAATTGCAAGGAGATACGCTTAGGCATAAAATAAATAGACGATATACATAATTTAAGTAATCTGTTGCGGTATTCGCCGTTCAATACAGTTAAACTTGACAATATAGTGCATAGACTTGTGTACATTTATAAAACGTAATCTTACCTACAGAGTAAATATAAAATCAAAGACCATAGAATCAATGTTATCTTGGAGCCTAAAAATTTATATTGCGAATGCACGTCAAATTAGAGATTATACCAACGTATCGCTAGATATTTATATAATTTAACAGTAGTTTTTAGGTGCAACAAAAGCTTTCAAAATGAGAAAACCCCTGGTCTAACTTTTGCACCTTCCTGTACGGTAAAGATGATTTGTGAATTGTTAATTTGTTTCGTAATTTTGATAAATAGCCGAACCATTTGCTTTTTTATGAAAAATCTTCTATTTGACTGACATACGCTGCTTATAATATGCCGATATCATAGTCTTTTGCAATAAATTAACGTATGAATTTTTTGGCCATATAACTCGTTTAGTGTTCTTAACATTTCTAGGCGACGCATAAATGCCTGTATACAGTTGTGATCGATGAATTTTCGTTTTATTGACTGTTTTTTCTTCTATAACCAAAAATTGTGATTGATTTCGTCGAATGATTTAAAGGCTGCGCTTATCAATCTGTAGAGCTCCCTGTTTGTCCACATGCTTGTTTGGTTGCTTAATTTCAATGTAGGATATCCAAACGGACAAAGGCTGATGATTGGGTCTTTTTAACATGATCAAATATGTATGCGTTTCAGCACGTTGATGCCTGAACATTAATTTCGAACATGGCCAATTTATTCCTGCTTTTAATGCTTTCTATGCATAATGTCAATCCAATCTAAGCTGATTTTTTTAGTGGTTGTTACAGCAGTTCTAATTCGTTTATCTTTTTGTGTCGTTTCCGATTGGTTTATTTCTCTCCATAAAATTGAACTGCTCACAGTTATTTCATACATTCCATTTGTAGAATACCCGAGCCCTAATAGGTGAAAGACCGGTACAACAGAACAGGCTTTATTGACCAATCAGAAGCCAGAGCCACGCGTCAGGCGCCTTCCATCCGAGTCCACCGCGCTGGCCAAGCCACTCATTATATACTGCATCTCATCCATGTCCTTCTCTGGTTGGCTGCCTTCCTTTCCCGCATGCCATTAGATCGCAGAGAGACACGGGATTGGCTGAGGCCAGGTGGTCCAATATGTCTGCGCCTCATTCCGACGCCACTGTAGAATGCCCGAGCCCTAATTGGAAAAAGATTGGTACAACAGAACAGGCTTTATTGACCAACCAGAAGCCAGAGCCGCGCGTCAGGCGCCTTCCATCCGAGTCCACCACGCTGGCCACGCCGCCCATTATATACTGCACCTCAGTTGTGTCCTTCTCTGGTTGGCTGCTTATCTTCCTCGCATGCCATTGGAACGCAGAGGGACACAGGATTGGCTGCGGACAGGTGGTCCAACATGCCTGCGCCCTAATCCGACGCCACACCACACATTCGCTCACTTGGGTGTATATTTTATACCTTCAAACGCCTTTAAAGTTCTCAGTCGTTTGGTACGTCTTTTTGTATGCCTTTGTTATTTTGAATCAAACATGGTGTTTTGTAATGCAAGCTTTTGGATTTTGGTTCTCTTAATAAGCTTGTTGTCCGAATTTTAACATTTTACCTATCGGTTATTCCTTATACAGTTACCGTTGACATTTCTCATTATTAACATTGTCGTCTTCACGCCATCGTTTCGGAATTTTTTACCAATTTCTAGGCAGATCGCTCTCTACTGTGCAAGCGTATTTTCATTTCTGCAGATGCAAATGATCGTTGCCTTTTCCACATGTACCTAGCTAATGCTCTTCTTATTTAAACACACTCTTGGTAAATCTCCTGCTTTTTATACGTTTACGAATAGGCCGTTCTGATTTTCAGCTATTCGCCCATCCATAAACAGTAGAAGCAATCCTGTAGCACGTGGTTTTGTCTACATTAATGACGTCCTCTCATTAGAAACTGAAATAGTTTGGGAATATAGATTTCGCTGGTGTTTTCAAATTGAATCAATCGACTTTGGTGTCTTGCTATTCCGAGAACATTTTCATCTTGTGTTGCCTGTTTGGTGGTACAAGATTATTACTGGCCAACCATTTCACTCTGGCTCAAGATTTGCGGCCCAAATTAGACGGATCTGTTTTTTTCAGAATTTTTTGCTCTGTGTGCTTGTGCCTTACCCCAAATGTGTGCATTTTTTGTTTGAACTATTTCTTACTGGTGATAGTCACTCGGGTGCCACTGATTATTATAATGGGCATGTGCTGATCGGCACAAGAACCTCTTGGTGGACAGAGTTCTGGTCCCTTCCAGCCCAACTCAGCTAGCCTCTGCAGTTCTTTCTTCATGTGCTTTCATTCTTCTCTTACTACTACTTTAGCCGAGTTAAATCCTTGACAAAAATTGTATTTGGAACACATTGTTAATCAACCACAAGATTCTCATCGTCTTCCTTCCCTGTCTGTCACAACTGTGACTGCTTCATCTCAGCATTCTGTTGTTTTAGTTCATCCTCTCCTTGTAATGATTGAATACTGCTCAAAACGAATCCTCTCCATTGCCCTTCTCGTCCTCGTTATGTAAGTTTCACACTTCTCCAATACGTCTAGTGTTTCTTCAATCATCTTTTTTGTTGAGGAATCGATAACTACCACCTTACGCCCACCAAGACCTACTTTTACTATCGCAATTCCTTGTAACCGTAATCAGTCCTACCAATTCACATCTTCGTGTCAGCCATGTGATCAGGTCGATTTGGTAAGTCGTTGTTCTGGTATCATTCATAGTATTATCTAAATTATTCATTTGTGGCTTCCCAAATCGAAACTGTGATTTTGTTTCCAATCCCGTTCTTTAAGATTCGTGGGCTATAATTTGGTTAATGTATCACTTACAAACTTTGTGCCATCTTCACGAAATGTTTTTTTTGCTTTTCCTTATGTTTTGATTTTTATTGGTCATGCAGTTAGTCTTACTGTACGATTGTCTTGCACCGACTAAATTGCCAGTGGTAGACTTATAAAAGCTTACAAACTGTAATTGAAGTCGCGTGAAGTAAATGTAGATTTGTAGGCATTTGCTTCTAACCTCGATGAGATATAGAACTAGAATCAGGGGATAAAATAAGCTTTTAGTTGGTTAAAATACTTTGCAAGCAAGTGTGGTTTTTGACTCTTAGTACCACTAAGTTGCAAACACCTTACGTAGCCGGTATCCTAAATCGTTCTATTAATCCATGTTAAAAGTCGAGGATTGTATTGACTTAATTTTTTTAAATTTGTCTTTGGTGGTTCGAATCACGTGATTTATATACGCTTTGTAGCCAATTTATCAACCCTATCATCAGTTTAATGCATTTTTGCCTCATAGAAGTCTGTACCGGAATGTAAAGAAACTGGCTTTCGCACCGAACTGTTATGCCTCAACGGTGAGAACGGTGTCGGAAAAAACCAGACAGGTCAACGTGTATGGGTCGCCTGCGACCCAACTTCATTCAGTGACTTGCGCAGTGAAAGGCGAAGTTTTGTTATTTTTGAGTTTTTCGTTGGCATCTGCGGATTGGTCTCGTACGTGTTCGTCCGGAAACAGCACCGAATACTCGATCAACGCCTTCTAGATCGAGTAAATAGGCAGATTTTCTCGTCCAGTTAATTTCTGTCTTCTTTGTTGGCTCCCGCTACTTAATATGATTGACTTTTTACTTTTGTTGATGGACAGTATTTTTGTTCAAATAAAAAATTCCCTAAAGCGCCTGGATCCACGGTTAGGGGCTAAAATTAACTGTTATTGGTCTAACTAAGCAGTAGTTTGAGTTTCGTATCTTCTTTTTACCCCACCTAGGTGCTAAAATTGAACACATTTAGCGCTAGTGTTTTTTTGTTAGATTACCTATGCAACAAGTGAAATGGCATTAGTCCGTTTTCTTTCTCTGTGGTCTAAAGTAGTTTACTTCCGATTCCGATTTGTGAATGAAGGGACTCTTTGGTCAACCCCTGGTATTGGTTTGTGCAAATAAGTGACCATCCAATAGTCGTATCAAATTCTGTGGTTGTGTACCATGGGACGCGAATTTCAACTCGTGCATTCAACGCTCTAATTCAAATTACGGACTGGTTTTGACAACTTTCTTCACTGTGAACATTATTGTCCAATGGCGTCTAGTCTGATCACTCATTGCGTTCAATTTTGAGCATTGGCAAAGATTGGGCTACTTTTCGTATATGTTGGTTGTGGCTAAAGTGGTATCTTTAAACTTCAAAATTTGCACCTTGTTCTATTAGGCTTGAGACTTAGGAGTTGTGGCTACTATTCGAAGGATGTCACTCGTAGGCCAAGCTATTTGGTGATGAACGATTATATTTCGAGATTTGTAGAACACTTTGAGCGAATTTGCTTCGGTCCATTACTGTTTTGCTTCTTAGGAGTAGTAATTCTTTGGACGCAAAGTTGAGAAGTGCTGAAAAATGTGAAAGGTTCACTAGACGAAAGGGCTTTGTGCTATTGGTTGAAGGTCATCTGCTTTACGCGAAAACAGTTATTTTTCATAGCACACAACTGGAGCTACTCGTGTCTCAACTCTTATCATAATAGATTAGACCATCGAAATTCAGGTGTTTGTGCTTTAGGATAAAATAATCTGACTGGTCATAGTCGATTCCGGCCTTCTCATTATTCTGCAGCGATTCATTGTACCAGTAGGCCCTAACATGCAGTAAATTAGAAGTAGGAAATTGTACGAACTTAAGCAAACTAACCTGGCGTTTATGGAAGAAATTAGTCAAGAGAACACATGGAGGTGTTTGTGCCGAAAATTCCCTTCTTAATGCGTGTTCGGAGACCTTAATATTACAGAAATCATTCATTCAGTTCTGTATGCCTCGATGTTGACGTCCAGCAGGTTCGTTTTACACATAAAACGCCATGTGATTTATGCTATAAATTGGTGTAACAACAGTGACTAACACTTTTTTTAGAGATTGAAGTTGGGTGAATTCAAGCCATTAAATTGTTGAGACCCTTTCTCACAGGAAGTAACCACGGAAGAAAATAAGTTCAAAGATGGCAGGCACGACCGTTTACTTGACAGCTCAGCCAAGTTGTGTGACTTTACTGATACAGTTGAGTGGACATGTAAAAATGAGCACAGTCGTCTGTGATATCACATGAATAAGGCGAATGGTGGTGGTACATGCAGAGGGGTTAATGAACCGACGGCCTCACGTGATGATGGGCACGCAGTGGAAAGAGGGTACTTGTGTTGAAGGCTGCGACGAGGCTAAGTTATCGAAAGTGAATCAATAGGATTCACTACAAAATCATAGATTCCATGAAGGCCCGCGTGTTTTATTCATAAAATATTTAATTTGGTTACCGAAATTCTTAGTTAGTGGTGCTGAGTCTTTTGCCTTGTTACCCAGATCTAATAAAAAATCAGTTTACTAAGGAAATATGTGCAAAATTGAAGTTAACCTACACTCATCGATTTGAATGCACTTACATATTTGGATTTTAGTTTAATAAAAAAAAATATTTTCGAAATCGTGAATTTATTAATGGAAAATCTGTTATAAGACAACTTTCTAACAATTACTAATATTGACGAAATGTGCTAAGCTTTATGTTTATTTACATAGTATATGAACTGCTGCTAAATTGGGATGTCTTGCATACTTTTTGTACCAATTAGCTAGCTTCTGTATTTTAGACTATCAACTTAAGATACAGCGATATGAGAACCTGAACAACAATCAAAATTGAGCCATTATTCTCCGTGATAATAAAAGACTTTTAAAATTCACTCCCCAACAAAGTACAGGCTTAACAAAGTATAATTAGTCATTTTAATAACTCCGAAGTTCGAATGTGTTTTACCTGTACTTAACAAATTATTAACAAAGAGAGTTGTGAAAGAGATTCTTTTTTTTATCTCTACAATTTTGGTATTTTTTAAGTTGTTTTTGCTCTGAATTGGTGCTTCAGCTTTTCTGAATCCAGCAATTTTTAAATTGTATCACTTCTTTATCAACGCAGTAGCAAACTTTCAACAATATTTTTTACGAAAAATTACAGATGGAGTCCTACATTTATTCCAAACTGTCATATTATTTTTTTTCTGTTAGTTGGATACGGTGTTCAACTGGCCTTTTTCACTGCTGTCGGCTCCAAAAATTTGAAACCCCCTGTAATTGGTTACGATGATCCTAAGTTGAATGTGGGCGTTCGTCGTATCACCTGATCGAAATGTTGAGAATCCGATTTGTCTTATTGTAACGTCGTGAGTTGATCCAGTGCTCGTTTTACGTCTTTCTGTAGGTTATTTTTTTTTCCTGTTTAATGGATGAGTTAACAATCGAAGACGTATGGGCATTAACGTTTTCTCTATTTTTTTGTCTTCTTGTGTATTGTGGTGGACAACTGATTAAGAAGTTTCTTCTAAATGTAAGTGACTATATAAAGTGAAACAGAAATTAATACAGTTAGGATTAGTTTGTAAATGCTGATTTCCTCTTTTAATGTCGTCATAATAGAGGTCGTTTTGTTCAGAATTGTTTGTGCTTTTATTGTTATATGTGCCTAGGTAGCCAATGCTATATTTTGCTAATGATATAAAAGCACATGTGAATGCAAAGTTTGTGATTTGGTTGGCTGTATATGAACCAGATTCAGTGGATCAATTGTGTTTGCTGTTCTATTTAATTTGATATCATTCCTATTAGTTTATTTAGCATGTTTCGGATTGGAGCAGCTCAGGATTATTATTTTACTACGAAACCATTGCGTCACTAACGTCGAGATGCGCGTATGTGTTAGATGTATTTGGTATTGTTGCTGGTTTCTCGACTTCTGAAATTGCTTGTAAATATCGTGAATTAAATTTACTAGGGAGACTGTAAGAATCGAAAGGAGTCGCGGTGTTTGTATTCGGCCGCCTATATGTGTTGTTCAGTGAACCAACAAAAATACATATACCCGTTTTAAAGGCATTTCAGCAACCGCAGGCCGATGTCACAGCGCGTGAAGGCGAAACTCAGGGAAAAAGCCAGTTGTTTCATACTGCTCTTCAGGATGGCATAGGATCTTTCCAGGTCTGTGCATGCAGTCTTGAAAATTCCATCGTTCGAGAGGCTCTCGGAACACGTGCTGTTTTGGTAGCCATTGGTATCCATGGCCTCTTGATGCAAAAGCTGGCCTGGAATGATGCTCTTGGCTCGCCCTGCAACGTTTTTTACCGGTAAGTGAATTGCATTATCATTGTTTTCACTTGTGGCTAATGTTAAAGGTGGAACTGTTTGCGTTCTGCTTTATTTATGCGGTCTTCTGATCAGCTTATGTTCTCTATAGGTAGCTATTATTCGTAAGTTCAAACTTATAGGCATGATCATGGTAACTCTCCAAAGGTTTTCCGGAGTCTACAGGTTTAAATTCCAGCCATTCCTATGACCGAATTTGCCGTTTTCTTTCTCATGGCATATCTATTTAGCCCCACGTTTCGTTCCTTTAGGTCGGTGTGAGATACCAGCATAATTCGGCTGAAATTTTACACTAGTTATGCCTTTGCACTACTTTAAGACTAATGTAACCCCTGGTTTTCTACTCGTGGTTTGCTGTTGGTTTTGCGAATCGGTATTTAGCTGTACAAATGTTTTCGTTCGGTTTATTCGCTTCTCCAACTTTCTCGGCTAAGCAATGCCCATGTGTGGAATTTTCAACGTGATAACCATTTGGCATTTTCAGTTCGGTCTGTCACAACGCAGTTTTCTTGTCTCCGCTTTTTTCATCTTCTTTAGATTATTTTGAAAAATGCTCACATCTAAGGTTTTTCAGCTTTTATTCTTGCGTAATCCTTATGCTTCACTTTTTTATGTCTTCACTCTTTAATTACTTTAGCGTTCATTTAAAATCAACCTTGCATTAAAATAGAAGAAAGTGCGTCCACTTGTTATCTGTCATCTAGATGTCTGCGGCGTATTATAATAGCATGAGAGCTCTACAGAAATCTGTAACGCAGTGATTCAACTTGGATGGCTACTGAAGTATAAAGGGGGATTTTATTTGAGTGCCTCGCTCGTATGAACGATGGTCGGCCTGCTTTAGTTGGGATTTCGCCGAGGTAAACCCAGTTCAGCGGTAAGAGCTGACAAGAGTGTTTTCTGGCTTTTCCAGCATCTGTAAGCGACGTCGGCATTTATCTGGTCTACGGCAATTTCTATTGCGATTTCACACTGTTTTGGAGTGGTAGTCCTCAAAATTTATTTTACGCATTCTGTGATTGTCGCTTTACGATCCTTCAAGTCTTTTATCATGACTAATGACTAATTTCGGTTGAAATTGAAATTCAACCCAGAATTTACCTTGATAGAGCCAGCTTTGGTCGTTCTAAAGGCATGTCGTTCACTTTTACTCATTTTAACGTTAATCATAGTTCATGGTCGCTTACGATTTGCTTTTTTTAGACCAAGGTAACTTATGCCCACCACCATTAATAGAAATTATTCTTAAAAGTAATTCACTCAGCTAGTACATTGATACTAAATGGAGGTATCTAATCCTGGTGACCCCTGGCAAGCCAAATTTTGCCTGGATATTCCTTCTGTCAGCTGTGTGGCAATTAGACTTAGACATTGCAGCGGTTCACCCACGTCTGCACCATAATCCTCACCCTTCAAAGTTTTTTTCTCTAATTTACTCTTTACGCAAGTTATGGGTAGATATATTGTAACATTCGCACAGGTCCCTTTCTTCCGTCTATTGTCTCCCTCGGCACTTTTACTTGAAGTGCCTTCTGCGGGTAAACCGGCATAAATAGGGCATTTCAAAAAGCATGTGGGACGAATCGGCGTAAAGTTTGCTAGTCCGGAGATTACTCTGCAATTGCGCACAAGGAAATGGGCATGTGGGAGCGTATGCAGAGGTGAAGTAGAACTCCGGCGAGCATTTTGTATTACCCTGGTCGTCGGTGTGCATAGCAGTTATGCGTGACAATTTATTCCCCGTATAGAGTAGTGGTGGTGGTTTTTTTGTGTTATCAGAAGGCAAGGTTTTAAATGTGTGAGCAAACGCCTCTTAATTCAAGCAAATCAATTGATGCTTGAATGCGTACGCTTGTCTAAGTGGTGATAATTTCACTAGTGCTGCGCTTGCCGCGATATATCATCGTGTTGCTAGATCCACTTGCCTCCTCTCGCTGGTTAATTATTTCCAAAAATCGATGTAATCGGATATTGTCGCTCGTTCTTCCAACAGGTACATGACGAAGAAGACAAATCTGCGGGGTTTATGTCTTTCTTGGGTATTCCAACTTGTTGGAGCCTTTGCGTCCCTCTATCTCTCTTACGCCTGGTGGGGACTACGCCTGACCACTCATCACGCCTCTCTCCTCAACCAGAAGGCCATCATCCTAGAAGCTCTTCAACGAGAAGGCGAAGGAGGCCCTTTTAGTAGGGGCTCCGGAATAGCGCTTGAAGAACTCGGTGACCTACACGTGCCTGTCATCGTAGGCGGGTTGATTGAAGCCGGGGCTGCCTTCGTTGATGTTGTTCTCTACACCGCACTGACAGCGTATGTAGCTTTTCGGAAAAGCAAGAGCAGCGCCGAACCACCTGAACAGTGGTTCTTCCACGAAACTGTCGCCTTTTCTATTCGACAGGCGACGGCCCTCTACATCATCTATCTGTGTAAGGCTTTGCTCAATTTAACTTGCTTTTTTAACTGCTACTGTCCGTTATATCCATCTGCCTATCATAATCCCAGCCGTCTTGCGCCTCCCTAACGGCCTCCCTTGTTACAGAGTTTGCGCCATACACTTTCTGCATTTTCCCTTTCCAGGTCTTCCTCTCACTGGTGCCTACCTGAACGGTGTGAACGCAGTGGTCCAGACCTGGGGCCTCGGCAGGGCTCGCCATCCCCTGGTTCACCTTTTTGTGTACTGGGTTAGCCCACTGGTGGGTATTTGGACGGGCTTACACCTGGTCAATTCCATTAACCTCGATCTGCATTTGTGGAACCCCCTGCTCCGCACCCCTCTGGCGTCCGGAGCCGTTCTCCCTGTGGAGGCAGACGCACTCACAACGCCAGGTGGTGAAACCCCTCCCTCCCACGAGTCCCCGTCTACGTCTTCCCCCGTACCTAGTGGCAGTCTTCAACCAGCTGCTGCCTCCGAATCTCCGAGTATCGTTCGGTCTCGGTCGCTGGTAAGTTCTCGATGCGCCACTTTCCTCCGTGTAAACGCATGTAGTGCAGTCAAAGGGTGCTGGCCAGTTAACCTTGGGTGTCTGCGGGGTACATTGAAACACCACAATGTATTTCAACTGTTGGTAGTGAAATATCACGCCGATTACATGTACACGTGTGTTACCGCGTGAAAGTCGTGGAAGAAGCCTGGGACTCAGAATTAGTGTCAAGTGCATCAAACGAAGGTAGCGACTTAAATGCTTTTTATCACGTCCATAATTTCAAACACGTGGTCAGCTCAGGGTATTTGCTTCCACCCATCCACAACCGTTATTTCTTACAAACCACATTTCTGGCCATAGTAGTGGGAGTATTTTGGCTTGGAAGCGCTGCTGCCGTCTTACAGTTTTTTCTAAACGCATATTTTCGTACGCCGCTTGTATTTTTTTTCAAGTATCCAAATTCAGCATTCGTCAACAAACACTCAGGTTACGCGTTAGCGGTATTTGTCACTATGTCATCTATACACCTCTGTCGGTTGCATCGAAGTAGCGCCTTAGAAAGCCAACAGTGAAATGAAAGTGCACGAGTTAGAAAATCACCAAGTTGTTGCTTGATGAGTCTTAACGGCCTTTTCCCCGTGTGCTTCCCACACCTCTGCATGTACGCGCTCTCAATTTAGGTGGAACGATTTCGTCAGACAGAAAGCTCTAACCACTGTCTTAGTGGTCGTCGATTTGGTTTTGGTTAGGAGCTACTCATTCTCGAACTGTAGCAGTAACTCCAGTAAACTACGGATAACACCTAAAAATCCTTCGTCTGTTGACTGAGCGTGCCACGGCATAGCGGCTTTTGGGAGCGGGAACTGTTATTCAAATTGACGGGCTACGCTCTAATTCCACGCTGCTTTCACGATTCCTGTAGTTAAAGCAACCCCCCGAGACGGTAAGATGGCGGCGCACCTCTGAATGTCTTACCCTCCCACAGCAAAATGGCGATCGCTTGAAGGGCTCCAGCCTGCAGCTGTCGGAAACCGAGTCGACAGACGACGCTCTCAACTGCCATCGATGGCTCATCGAAAACTCACCGAAGGACGAGGGCGAAGAGATCCTAAGGCAGCCCACCCGACTAATGCTCACTTGAACTTGTTGGAACTTGTTCCCGTCGCGGATCCACTTGTGACTGCGACTCTTGTGATATTTCGCCATTTCACGACTTGTTGAACGTTTTTTTTGTTACTAAAGCCCCCTTGTGCTATGAATAAACTTCGTTCAATTGGGGCACCATTTGTGAGCTCTGGGCTTGCCTAGAATAGCGTAGTTGTGCTTCTTTAATCACTTGTAAGCTTAAGTCAGTTACTTATATGTGTGCCAAAAGTGGTTTTAACAGGTAGGATGTCGGTTTGTATTGTTTTACCAACCAGGCATTGAGTATAAAACGGTTTTTAATCACTGTTTAGTTCGGGTAGCGTACAGATAAAGGGGAAGTGGAGAATCTGTCAGCTCAAAGAGGATCGTTTAACTATTGAAAGGTTGAGAATTTGACGCTGCCCTAGTTGGCATCCAGAGGTATTAGTTACCGGAAATAGGATCCTTCATGGTGCTATGTTGAGAGGTTGACAGTAACTACCACTAAAGTTACTCTGGCACAATCCCAAACCACGTTTGCTGTCTTCCGCAAATCACGCATTTGCACTTAGCCACGTTGGAGGAAGGTACGTGTAAGAATTGCCTTAAAAGTTACGTTGGCCTTTTCGGTCCACATACTTAAGTTTGTGATGACCAGATCAAGGTCAAAATTGAAAAGGCCCGCCATAAAAATGAGCTAGAGATGGCTGAGTAGTGCATGAATCAACGAAATCTTAGGGTGCATTGGACACTTTAAGGACATTGATATTTAGATTCTGCATGAAATAAAGATTTACGCAAAGCAACGAATATTAGCGACTAGCTTCTAAAACGTCATGTTGTCACCCCTTTCGGATTATTCATATAATCAACCGGAAATTGTCATGGATCAAACGCGAGGATCCATTGTCGTTTGAAATTAACTAGGCATGCAGAAGTTGGTAGTCGACTGTCTAAGAGATTCAACAGAGGGATATCATCTAGCGAGTCAAGAATTCGACTAGTGTGGCTTGTTTCCAAGTCCGTATTTGAATTTCAACCTAATCTTCTGCCAACAGATCAAGAAAACCTTGTACTCGTCCAGAAATCAGAATATGGGGGTATACAAATCTACCTCCAAATCAGTGTCATCAGTGGCTTGTGTTGGTTCGGTAAAACGCAATGCTGCCTCAAGACAAACTGCTGCTTCGACGGAGTTAAAAATTTGACAGGGATTGAACCCATGAAATGTGGTTTATGTTTACTGGTACTGGATGCAGATTTACCATTCATCTCCAGCTTACATGCACTCTACTTCAATCCGATTGGTCGAACCGAATTATGCCGCTAAAATTGAAATCCTATCTGCGTCGTGACGTAGTTGCCACTGTTGGTTGACCTTTCTTTATCTAGGGCAAACGCTTGCATGTGTTTACTGTGTCTGATGACGTATTGACTTAAGTGTACACATAGTCTTTTTTGTCCGATACCTTACAATAAGCCTCTCTAAGGTAATAGCAGAGGTTTATAAACAGAAAAACACTCAAACCTGTTTTGCAAATAAGTTAACATGAGTTACACCACATGAAATTGTGCCAAGCATGCAGAGGTAGTTTGCCCAAGCATGATGGACGATGAAAAATGTGGATTCAGATGGCAATCCCATCAGGTACATCCATAATGCCCAAATACCTATCATTGATTAGGCACAATTGACTACAATTTATTGAATAATTTTATTAGACAGATCACAGGTTCTAGTAGCTCTTAGATTTCGGGTAGGTCATTTGGACATAACCATTTGAATGACAAAATATGAAAGCCGTCAGATATCTCCAAATGTCAGTCATTTTATTAAACTTCAGACCTCTACGATGTTAACATTAAGTACTTATTTAGCATTTTACCAACTGAACCTGAATTTCACCCAGTTACCTGAGAATAAGTGCACAAGTAACCCAACTAATTATTTATGTTTTCTACAGTAAACAATTTGGTTTTTCGAAGAACAATGAAGAAGTCAAATATCCGGTCAAATTTCGGGTCATATAAATTTTAGTGCAAAGGGCGTATGATCTAACACTGAATATGTAGAAACAATCGACCAAGTGTTCCACATTCTCTATTTTCTATACACAAGCTCGCCGAAATTAAAGTAGTGCGTGGGTTAGAGGTAGAACAATAGCCAGCACAAAAAATCCCACTTCGACGCTCCTTCTAGCTGGATTGCAGCCGTCGCTGTCGCATGTACAGAACCGGTTTTTAGTGTGACTCCCAGTTCCAGCCCGTTCGATACAGTAGACCGAGGATTTTGACGGCTCTACTGAGCAGCCTCTTACATAGCGCACTCGTGGCTCAGTCTGATTGTTGATTATTATCTTAAATTCAGCATCCTAAGGTATAAAAAAATGTATGCATGACGCTCTAACAGTGATGAATTTGAGAGCAGTGCTGAGACAACTTGCCTGTCGAAGGGTGGTGCATGATTTGGCTTCGGGACCGCAGTCAGTGGGTTGTATGAGTCTGGTGTCAAGGGGGTAGCATCCGTCCTGGGTGTGCGATTCACACTGGTAACACTTGAGCGCACCAACAGTTGCTGCGGCAACAAGAAAGAGGACTGCGATGAGAGCAACTCGACGGCCGTTCATCAGTGTGAGAAATAAATGTCGAATGTTTGGCTCGCCAAGGCGCTGGATAAGATCCGACCACCTGGCCAACCAAATCTCAGGCTTAATGCCATTGGTCAGTTGTGGGTGAACATTGTCCAGGTAAACGAGTGATGGTGCGAACCTCGCCGCAAGTCCATTAAGCGCATGTACCTGGGTAAATCTTTAGTGAATTGTGATTTGATCTGAAGAATGTCAACAATTATTCCATCAACACCAGTCAGTAAGCGCGGTGTAGTTTCGACTGACCGTGTGTTTGGTGAATATCGACCAATTTAGACTTACGTTCACAGTCCAGCTTTTAGATTTTCATCAAAAGGTCAGGAAGGGTGGATGACAAAAATGAATCAACTTTTATTGTCCATTTCTCACCATTAAATAATGCTTATCACCAGTGAGAAAACGTTGCTCGCTGTGTTGTTATTGTGAATCGGTAGAAGCGATTAATCTATATCTAAGGGTGCGACATTTGGCATTGCTTCTACCTCTCCTGCTTTTACTTGGCTCACTATTCTGTCTTTTTCTACTGGGAGATGTTTGATTCAAATAAGGCGCAAAACTAACAAGACTTATCCCGACCTAGGCTCCACACCTAATAATCAAATACTGAATGCCACCAGTGTGTGGCCTTATCAATCACATCAATCTTGATTGCTGGGAATGGAGTCGTCGTTCAGTTCTCATAGCTTAAATAACTTGTAGTGACAGTAATGTTTGTCTAAAAGGCTTAGACTGTGATTTTAAGTTAATTCAACTTTTTGCATCCGTAGAGCTGAGCGATTTGTATACTTTTTGAAGTGCTCATTTAGAAACTTGAAACGCGTTGAATTCGTTAGCTTGTTCGTGAAAATCTGTATCCTATACCTTCACCTCGGTAAACCTAATCGTGACTGCCATATGTGGACAGTGTATTCAATGATAGAGGGTTAATAACAAGTGTGTAAATCAATATCTTTTGACATGTTGCGGTAATTTTATGAATTCGAATATATTTTGTTAAAGTCTAGCTTACATTGGGAAAAATTCACTAAGGATATTGAAAAATAGATACTTTAAAAACATCAAAGTACCACCCGATGATCACAAATATATTGATTTCTTCTCCGGAAATCAATGCCCATTGACAGAATTTAAATGCATCATTTTCCGCGATCTAAGCATTGATAATTTAAGCCAATAAAAAAGCTGTTTGGCACTAACCAAAAAGAAATTTCGAGTTGTTTGTGGACACGTGGTCTGTGTGCTTTTTTCAAAAATCTCAGATGCCCTGGTGATCAAGACTAAACAGCACTTAAAGCAAGCTGATGAAACGTGACAGATATGCTAAGTTGGTTGCAGGAAATTCGACTGCATAGCAATTTCGCCATTTCGCAATATCATCTGATAAAACGTATTCATAAGCTGAATTGAATGGTTTTTGTAAGAACGTGTTATAAACGCAAACAGGAATTTCCGGTTTATCGGTTAATTCACGTGTGACGCCAGTGTTTACACAAACTGGCGACACCCTTTTGTTCATTCAGAACGATACTGGGTACACCACAACAACTATCCGTCTGGGCCGGAAATGGCTGCAGTGTTTTAAATCTCGTCGAAGCCACAATTCTTGACTTGGCGTCCACTTTACATTCTGCATTCTCGTCAGTACTCTAATGATCACAAAATGAGAACCAGTTCCGCCTCTCATTGTAACCACCTTCACAATCCAGTGTGTGTTTTGGGAAATCACACACACACACGCAATTGAGCAAGTTACATGTGATTGGCTTACGAAGAGCGGGGGCTTTGTTCAAGTATTCTCCTAAATGCAACTGTTTAGACAAATAACACAAAAGCCATCAAGGGCTTGAGCCATGAGATGGCCACTCACCATCAGATCCACTCCCTCAGGATTTGGTGTTACCAGGACATGTGACGCCCTAAATCGTTAGGAACCTCTTTAACCTACCATGTAAAATTCACTTTGTTGACATTTTGGATCTGCAATTTGAAGCGTACAATCCTTGAGAACACCATTAAGATTTTTACGCCCTGGATACCCGTTGCATATTGAGGCAAACTATAAGCTTAAACGTATAAAGTTTGGGCTTGAGTGTTGGGTCTGAAACACTTCGATCGAACATTTTTCAGCATTCGAAGATGCGCCTGTTCTTTATGAGCATTAAATTTAACACAAGCAGCTCATTTCTGGCTGATAATGTCGAAAGCAACGTGCATTTCTCAGGTTTCAAATTCATGGTTTCCGCAGAACTGAGTTCTGAAATGGCAACTGCAATCTAATACTTCAGTAGGTTTTATCTAATTGATATCTTCGATCCCACAAAGGACATATTGAGTCTGATCACGTGATTTCCACATCTGAAGCACTGTAACTGTGTGTCAGACGGCGTTTATCCACACTGAAACTGATGTCTCCTGCACTCTCTTGGTATGAAAATGTGAAGCCTCTCAACATCGAAGCTCACTTTCTAGACGATAGTCCTCTCACGTAGTGATTTTATTATTTTGCAGAGCTGTAACGGATATTTATTCGAAAGATCCGCTTTTGAGATCATCATGGAGCATTGTGCAGAGTTCTACGTCTCTGACCAACCCAGCCAACACGTGTGTATAAACAAGGCTGACACGTTGCATTTTGTGTAAGTGGCTAGCCTAGTAGAAACGATACACCTGATCTGACTCAGCCTCAGATAATGTGTTTACGTAGATTCTGATTGAATAAAATAGCAGTCCGAAATGCTTGGAAGCCAGGCACGAGGGTTGGTGATTTGGCGTAATTAACGTAACATTCTTGTTACTGAGTTGACTCCTTCCATGGACCCCTCGTCAGTCGATCAGCGATGTGTAAACAGTTTCCCCATTGGTCAAGCTTGTCCTTGGTCTCCGACTGGCCTGATTTGTTTACTTGTTTTAACCGACCACTGCGTATTGGCGCCGAGGTAGTTACGACCGGTCGCTAACCTCGAACGGACTACCATGATGGACTCTTACGTGTTAATTAAATGCATCGTGCTGATGTTGATGTTTACCTTTGTGCATCTACTTCTATGTGTGTTAAATCCTAAACACCTCAAGGTGCCTTGATTTTCTATCACATAACCAATATCAGAAGTGTAAAATCTGGCATTTAGCAAAGTGCCTTTCCCGTAATTTACTGACATGACGAATGAGCCTAATCTTCCTGTCTTGAATTACTTATCATTCTCCATTCACAAATTACCTTTTCACAAGAATTACTCTTGAACGTTAGGTGAGCTTATCTTCCTATGACTAATCAAGCTTCTGATCCGCACCTGTAGCCAAGAAAAAAAGTGGCCGCCCGCAAATATCATTAAATAGTTTTGTCTCTTGATATAGTTAAGGTATCTTCAAAACGCTTTCATTTTCGTTGTTTTTTGTTTATATCGAAGCTGACAGATGATTCTTTTAACGAATTACCTGCAAGGCTTTCGATTGTCAAATATCTCCAATTCAGAAACCACATCCAAAAATAGCATTGCGGTTAATGACTTGGATCGCCTAAGGTTAAGAAATGTTTTTGTGGTATGTGGTGTTTTATTAATTACACCCCAATAATTAGAATGTGCCGAACCGGAAGCTAGATTGGTAAAAAGAAACATCGCGTAATTAGTTGAGTTGTGCTAAGCACTCAAACGAAGAAAGGCTTCCTGGTTTGGCTTTTCAGTGTCAACACTAAATACTCAATGTTTATTGCTGGTACTGCATAAATTTTGTTTTAACTTATAAATTTTGCGATTTTCTTCAATTGTTTATTTTGTGTGAAAATTGCAGCAGGCGGAATTAAACCACCACCCGAATATATTTCGATTCTGACGAGAGTTGATGGTGGGAGACAGTGGTGGAGTCAGACATTAAATAAACAGTGTAATGTCAGAATTGATTCAAACGAACACTAAGATTAGGTTCACTGAGGTCAGTTCAGAAATGGTAAGGCTGTCTTCCGAAATCAAATTAAAAACAATGCCTTTCCAATTCACCATTTCTTATGACTGTTTTACAAGTTTTAGTTTTCACATTAATCGTTGTCGCTAACCAAAATATTTAAGCGGAGCGAAACAGATGAAAATTTTAATTACAAAGGTTTCGCAGTGCCTATTGAGTGACACGTGGGTTAATATAGCCGTGTTAATAAATGACACCCTTTCGATTAACCACTTCAAACGTTTTTGTTGGCTTTTAACAGTAACCTGGGTGAATAGCGCTGATCCCAGGGTCCCCCTTTTCGCAGCATGTCGCAACCCGCGGGGATCCTCAACTCCCCCCTCATTAACACAAACATTTATCTTGGATTATCCTCACACCTAGGTCTCGATGTTAGCGCATGTATGACTCACACATCCGAGGTACAAATACACACGCGCAAACCTCACACACGACACAATGACACCAGTTTTGGTTGAGCTCAGAAGTAAACGGTTGTGTCCACGTCTTCTCTTATCTTTTTTCTTCATTGTGGGTATTAGGCAAACGTAGTCCGGCCAGGGTTGGTTCCGTGGGCCCGGCGTGGTTCAAGACCCCATGCTGGGACCCACAGCAACCTCTTGGGGCCCCTCCGCACTTACTTTGGTACAACTCCAAGCATTCACTAAAACATAACCCCTTCAATAAGTTCAGTTAAGCGTTCGCCATAGATTTTAATCCTTCATACCCATTCTTCCAGCAAATCCATTAGTGACTTGATCCAGAAAAAATCGATTTTTCGGACTCAGGGTAAAAAAATTGGCCATAAACATGGTCGAGCTTATTTCATTTTCTCAAAACGTGTAGAACCCGTATAGTGTGCTTGAAGTGCATCCAATTTACTTTAAATAGCGAAACGCAGTCGAAATGTCCACATTTGGTATTTCAGCAATCCCTTCAGTGTTAATATGAAATAAATCTTGGATATAGACTTTATCAAGTACGGAAGGTCGCCCAGAGTGTTTTGTACCTTTCGATTGAAGCTACCATTTCAAGATCGATTCAGCCACTTTGCACTTGTTCTAAGAACAGGAGCGCGATCCACCCAAACGACTTGAATACCTTTTTCTTGAAGTTTCGACCCTCACCATTTTCTCCAAACTCATTTACTAGCATTTCGAAAATGTAACTTTTCAATTTTCAATTGGAATATTAACCCTGCACATAAACTGACTCAAGCTGACTTTCGACGCCATAGGATAAATGCCAGTTATCGACATGATCGTACAAGACCAGTCGAAGTTGCATGCACCTGCAATCATTTGTAAATTGCTACTGAGGTTTTAGGAGTAGCAAGTTTAATTAATAAAAAAATTATTCGTAAGACGTTAAGCAGAAAGCAGCCAATAAAGAACGTTCAAGAACCATTCCTGTACCATTTCATGATGAAGTTCGGGTAGTCGAAACGATTTGGTAGTTGATATGCTTCAAACCGATAATGACAATTCGTTGAAGCAATTGATTAATTCTAGCGGATTGAAATTTGCCAATAAACAATTTTCCATCTCTTGACAACTTGTCCGGTTGCGTCGAGCATAATTGTTGTTTTTTTCGATCATGGTGATTGTAACTTGCTGATTCTTGCATGCCTGACTGGAATCGGGCTCACTTTCAGCCAACTCAATGCCACTCTCGAATTAAATAAGCTTTACAGATTAACGTTTTTGAAATCCAGTCATTTGTGCAAATGACATTAAAGCCCTCTTAAAACTGATAAAACACTGATATTTCGGTCTTTAATATTTTAATGGTGCACTCACTTTATTCACGTTTTAAGCAGGCGCACAATTTTATGGTCAACTTGACCACGAAAAGGATGTTGAAATTTATTCAGTTTAAACTACAACTACTACATTTTTATAAGTACAGACAATATAGAAAGCCCGCGCGAAAAGCTCGAATGCTGGGAAAGCCAGTGAGGTGCAGGTCAAGTAATAAATCACTTAAAATTAAAAATAATTTGTGATCCTAGAATGGACAAGGGAACATGTAGGGTTTCTTTTCCTAATTCCCTTTCCCTCCAAAGGCATACCACCCAGTTGCACAAAAGCGTTTAGGGAGCCGAGCTCTTGGGATAATTGTTAATGGTTGTAAAGGTATCTGGAGATTTCACAAACGCGTTGGGTGTGTAGCCATGAGAGGCAAAAGTGTTGTCGTGTGTGAGACGGTAAAGGGGATAACAATGGAAGGTTAGCAGTGTCAAGTTTGGATCACTCACTAGACCCATGTGAAACATTGGGGAAGCCCTGATTAAGTGATATTTCATAAAATACCAGTCACTCTCTACTTATAATACCGGGCTTATTTAAACCTTGGTTAAACAGAGTGGAAATTGACTTCCTCAGTCCAGGGGAAATCCCAGCGTGAATTCGGAAGCGTAAATGGAGCCCTTGCGAGCGCATCATTAGAATACAACGACGCGTAGAAGGGAGGTAACTTTCAGACCAGAATATGCGGATGTCTAATGCGTGTTGTAGACACAAAAGGAAACTGTTATGTACTCCTAAAGGCTACCGCGCTAGGCCTTACATGTCGAGTCTGACACAGGAGTAGCCATTGGCGTCTGATATTTGTCGGGCCAGGTACCACTTGACCGCTATACTCTCTGTTCTCTGCCAAGCACCTTAGGTGAACGCCAAAGGGGCTTAATGGCAAAGTGAGACGTGCTTAAAGTCGTTTGTGACGAATGTGCTGCTTTAACTCGTGTTTCTTCACACCCCTTAATCCGATCGCTCCACCTCCGACACAGGATCCACCTTTTCGCAGCATGCCACCAGCCACGCGGATCCTCAACTCCCTCCTCATTCACACGGATATTTATCTTGGATTATCCTCACACCTAGGTCTCGATGCTAACGCATCAACGACTCACACATCCGAGGTATAAATACACACGCGCAAACCCCACACACGACACCAACGTGGTTGAGCTCTAGAGTACATGGTTGTTTCCACGTTCGCTCCTATCTTTTTCTTCATCGCGGGTATCAGGGAAGCGTAATCGGGCCAGGGTTAATTCCGTGGCCCCGGCGTGTTTCAAGACCCCATGCTGGGGCCCACAACAAATTCCAGGGTATAACGCGACACGCGGCTCAGTCCACTGAGTAAATAAAAAACCTCGTGTGATCGCCACTCACCGATTGTACCGTCGCTAAGGCTTTCCATAAGTTGTCCCGTGTTATTGAAAATGAGCGATCCCGACACAGTGCATACTAACTCCTCAAATTTGAAAAAGGCCCGCCGAATCAAGCTTTATTCCAAAAATATACATTTGATGTATTGTAGGACAGAGCCAAAGGTGAATGTACTTCATGGAAAACAATCAAACTTAAGACACGACACATGAAAGCGTTCCCAAGACTTTAAATCAATTTACCAAAACACCCTTGTCTGAAGTACCTTGGATGAATGGCTGCAAAACAGCCAAGCACTCAAACTAGTCGCATTTCCCACCGCCCCGATGCAGTCAGCAGTTGGCATCCTACGTCTAAATCCTTAAGTTGCCAACATCACTCGCACGACGATTACGGGCCAAAAATTACTCACATTACGTTCGCAATCCAGCCTAAATTGTAACCAATGACGAGTGTTCTAGAGGTCAGGTGTCGGCATTCCCATTGTAGTCGATTAGAACGGCCGTTACGGCACCAAGACGGGCGCATGAGAGCAATACCAACCCGGACACGACTATGCTTAGTCGGCAAATTCATTTGGACTCGGTTTGTGTGGTAATCGGTAAAATTGTTGTTTTTTTTCAGTTTATCCTACACAAACCGCACACGCAACGCTGACGGTAGATTAGATGCGGCCTGCACTCACCACAACATACTCAAGTAAACTTGCCACGCGTTTTTGCGCCATTCGAATGTAACATTCACCGTGTTATGCGGATGCGTCCCAGTTGGCGTACTGATCTGGCCGGCTCAATGAAAGCCATTTCAGAGCCGCCCATAAACTCAACATCCTCCGCCCATCATCAAACCCCTGGGCCATTTTCATAAACTTTTTTAATGCTATTTAATGATGTTTACTCTTCAGAGGGCAAAGTTTATAACTCATCGTTTTGTTACTAAGGTTGGGGTCTTCGAGTTGCATTTTTGTTTTCGGGTTGCAGAATAAGCAAGAGGATGAAAGAATAATGAACAATGGCGAAGCCGTAGCCGCTTGCCCACACATTTCTGCTCTCAGTATTCCCGAGATAACATTTTGCTTAATTAGTGAGCCCCAGCAGTCGATCAATCTGGGGTTTTAATGGAACCACAATTCTAAGTTGTAAGGGTTCGAACCCTGGACTTTGCAAGGGCATAATTATAGTTCTTGAATGAATGATTCTCAAAAACATTTGTCGTTGGCTGATTAAACCGTACTTGTGCCGAAACTGTAGATGCGGAACTCTCAGCAGAATTAGAAAGAACAGGTTAAGCGTAAAAATTACCTTTTCATAGATCCTCGGCCACTCTCAATGTCTACTTTACTTTTTTTTCACATTAATTACAGGAAAAGTGAGAAGTAGGTAGCCTGTGTTGGTAGTTTAGCAAGTCTGAGACAGATTATAACATTTAAGCTCATCAGTACGAATTGAAGTCGGTTTGCGCTCCGAGTAATAATTTCGAGATTTTGAGCAATGTTAGAAATGAGCGGTAATGAGGATTTTTCATTGAATCAGCTTGAAGCCACGCATGAGTAGTTAAACCAGGTTGACAAAAGGCTACAGGTAACTATCAAACATTGCTTACAAACTACCCACCTCTTTGTATGACTCATTAGGAAAAAATCCATTTTGCTAGGCGGTTAGGCGGCATTTTAGGAAACTCATCTAACGAAAACAACAGAACACAATCATTCCTCACTGATTGGTAGAAAATTTTACTCATTTTAAAAGCCCACATTGTAGGAAGAGAGCTTTAGGAGGTTTGCAGGGATTTAGCCCACGGACCACGTTATGTGCTTGAAGCCATTGTTTACAAATGAAGTCTATTTCTGAAGATTTTGGGTAATTGCTAAATTCACTCAATAATTTTTATTTCCTTATGCGTTTGTTTAAATAAATAAGACACCAAACATTTCATGTCCGTTTGTGCAAAGCGGTAGTTCCCTTCGAAAACGCTCTATAGCCCTTTGAATCAAGCAACCATAACAAAGGTTCTCCACATTCCTGGATGTCATTGTTCGAAGTTTCCATGTTTCTCATACTATCCCTATGAAAAATCTTGCCACTGAGTTGCAAGAGTGTTTGAAATCAACTGATGTTATGCGCAAAAGACATCAGGAAATTGAGTTGGAAACGCTAAAGCTGAAAAGACTTTCCACTCTACCTTACCGTCAGGGGACCGCAAATGACTTGACTTCGATGAATTATTTCCTAAAGTTCGGAAGAAATATTTGTTTGCCCCCAAGATTAGACTTATTGATTGGAATATTCATCGATTTGACTCCAGACATCCGAAATGTACCTGGGTGGTTTTATAATGCTTGTGTATTTGTCCACTAAAGTGTCATTTCGACAAAATAAATAACTTCCCCTGTCCAGACTGATGTCACAGCACTGACAAATCTAGCACTGTTCGGACAATCTTTGCTCAGCCCACAAATTTGTGGCCAACCGTTCCTAATGGTCATCCAAACTGTTGAACTCGTATTATACGTAAGCGCCATCTGATTGTCAACTTGTCTTAAATCTTAACGTAGAGCAGTTCAGGCTCTCACCAATTGTGAAGCAAATGCTTCAAGATGCCTAAAACGAAGTGCTTGGAAACCAGGGGAGAATAATTCGCCTCGTTGGCATTCATTTGCAGTCAATTTGGCCTTTTTTGAAGTGTTAAATTTGCCTACACAGAGTCACCAATGAATCGCCATTTCTCTACGCGACTCCCAAGTAGGGAGGGCTCCGTTTAGGCTGCAATTTATATATGCGGGATAGTAGATATGTGTAAAGACGAGTCGCGAGCTAGTATCACAGTCAAGGGCACTGAAAGGTTCTTGGTAATTGTGGAGTAGGAGCTCTCATTCAGGCCAACACCCCCACCCTCTTTTCCCTTCACGTGTGAGCACAGCTCGAGGAAAATAATTTTGAGACTCGCTTGTGTACAACCAATGCAAATACCTGCCAAGAATTCAAGCAGTATTACCCATACTGAGGTCTTTTGCCTAATGATTTTAATGATTGATGAATAACAAAATCTTACTTTTGAATCCGATTCCCCTAATGATAGCGACTTATACGTGTCAGCCTAACTAGCAACCGTCACATCAATTTGCATTATACCATAAGCATACACCCACCAAGTTGGGGCTCAGCGAGAAATAGAATTAGAACAGCCGGTAAACAGAGAATAATATGATAAAAGTTACAATTTAGGAAATAGATAAGTATTTCTTCGGACAAAATTCTACTGGCACGTCTGCCACACACTGGTTCTGCACACTTCCAGGAAGGAATAGCATCAAGAAAGGAAATTTTTATTATTTAAAAACACACCATGTCCGGTTACTAATGATTAAACAAAAATCCGAATGCCTAGTTAATTAATCTGCCTGGCAGAAACGATGCAACCCACGACTATGATAAACGTAAAGTAAAGGAAAGGAAAGGAGGAGGAGGAGAACTGCATGAAACTGTCTGACTACCATATTTGAGCAATGGGGCTCCGAACCTACAACCCATTGTGGACCCCAGCATGTGGTTTTAAACCACGCCGGGGCCAGTGAAATGGGTCTGGTCCGATTACTCTGCTCTGCTACTCGCGATGAAGAAGAAGACCGGAGAGAACGTGGACACCACCGTCTACTTCAGAGCTCAACCAAGTTGGTAGCAGGGCCAGATCCAAATAAGTGGCCCCGGCGTGGTTCAAGACCACATGCTGGGGTCCACAACATACCCAAACGCTAAATTCAGAACAAGTGACTTAATTAAAGTAAATACAAACAATTACTACTCGAATGTGCTGCCATTCCTTGTGGAAATGGAAGACATTTTTGACGGTTGGGTGAAAAAAAAACTTAATTTTTCTGCATAAAGGTTGCTGTCAAAAGATGTGGTCTTCTAGTGACTTGCATCTCGAAGAATTTTGAAAAACTCACGGGCATGCAATGAGCATTTGGAATTATTTAAGAAAATAGAACAATTCGTGTTATTTACAATCTATAATCTAGACCTCGCATGCCTAAACATTTGACATAACCACTTCTAGGTATTCCATTTCGAAGCCAGAGGTTAAATTTAACCAATTAAACTTTCAACGAGAACATTTCGGCTAGACAATGTGTGCCAATCTCAATGGAAAATCCTGAACACTGACTCCATGGCGTTACTTCGCTGGAACCTGACACGAAGGTTGATAGGCAGAGCTGCAAGGTGCGTGGACTTTACCGAGTGCCGGTGTTAGTGAGGCATTCAGGGGAAGACAACTAAGCCCCTCCGAAGAGCCGCGGGCTTCAGCGTCCTTGGGTGATGTGCCAATCACGAAGTGAGTGGGGGAATGCGGAGGCCCAAAACCCAAGCCTGGCATGTTATCTTCACCGACATATAATGACAATGGGACACTTTAATTCTTGATTTGCAGAACTTTAATCACCATCTATCGTTTTTTTAACTTTTTTTAACAATCAACCTACTTCACTCTCAGATTTCGTGGCACGACTATTTAAACAGCCACTGATTTCTTGCCTATTAGCAGGGTGGAAAGTTGAGAAGGCAAATTACGGGCCTGACGTGTTTTTCGGTTAAGCGAAATTGGGTGCTGTTTAATAAAAGCTAGAAAACCCCGGAAATGACTCATCCTTGGGATAAATGGTGTTACCGCTTGCGATCAAAAATGCGAAGCAAAATGAGAAACGCAAGGCCCTAGCGAATCCAGGAGGACCAGCGCCGTTTTGTGGCCGACGGTGCATTACCAAAAGCACTGGCTAAAAATGTCAAAAGAACCGGAAGAGATTCGGATGAGGAGGCATGCTGTAAACCAAGTTGTGTTGTATAAACGGAGGACGACACTGCTACGGTTAACATTCGATAACCAAATTCCATGGATCCACTCACCGAACTGAAACGACGCCTTGAAGAAAATATGTTTTATTTGAAAGTCTATTTAATTAATCGAAGTCGCCTCCACTAAGCTCAGGAAATCGCAAATCCAGTTGTTACTGCCACTAAACCTGGACTTAACTTATGCCCAGATTGCAAATATTCGTGTTATCTGAATCGTGAGGTGATGGCGTAATCAACGTATCATCTGTATTAGTCCATCTAGATGCCCTTGTACCTATGCGATCACTCACGTAATACTCTAAAATTTGATTCGCGGACGTTTCTGGGTTCCTCTACGATGGCCCATAATGTAATCTTCCAAAACAAAACACCACTTCTCATCTCCCATTAACGAATGACGCAGCCTTTGTGTATACTTACGGAATGAAACACAACCAGAGATCTTAACTTTAAAGTACCAAATCATTGCAATGCTTGAGAGTGCATTGGGCATTCTCGGCGCTAATTAAGGTGCACAAACTCAAGTTTACCGGAATCCGCCTGGATGGCCAAAAGCATGTCTTGTAAAGAGCCGCGAAACTGCCAAAAAAAATGCGAAATAACGAGTGTACGACATGGCACCGATTAGCTACTAAAAATAGCCCCAATTCTACCCAAGGTGAATGCGAAGAGAAGAATTACCCATCTTCATGTGGATGACGTTTCACAAAACAGTCTTTGTTGGACAATGACGCTGTGCCCTTGTGTTTGATTACTTTTTACTTCAAAGTTGTTTTGTGCTGCGAAACTACGCAGACACTTTAGGGTGTAAAAATGCCAAAACATTGGGAAAAATTTGCTCTCGCCGGCCATGTTGCTGCACATCTTGAAATGCAAACGGCTATTGCTGCTAAATTCCCAAAGGGACATCTGTAAAGGGCGAAAACAGTAAAAAAAGGAAGGATAGAAAAATTGTAGTTTGAAATTACTGTCGGCTCCTATTGAAGTGTTGTAGCAGAGGTTAGGAGTAAAAAACTGTTCTACGGTACCCATTTAAGTAGCATGACGTAGCGTTATTCCAGCGTCACGTGACAACGGTAGAACTCACAGGTATTGTTATTGTTGCCCTGAGCTACTGCCAGAAGGCCCATTGCTTAGCTATAGCCATCTGAGGGGGGCTAAATATACCATGTGTTAATTCAATGGTTTTGACTAGTTCTGCCGAAATTCCGAGGAAATTCCACGAGTTCTGAGGACATAATTCGCACGAAAACAGCAGACGTACAGCCAAATAGATTGACGGTAATTAAGCAAACACGTCTTATTCTACGCATAAATGATATCAGGGATTTTTTATCAGATTTACTTTTGCATCTTTAAGTTAGAACTAGTTTTTGGAGAAGCAGTGGAAATTTGTGGCTCTAGCTAATGAATTGCAAGTCACTGCCGAACAATGCTTTCCTCGGACTAACTCGTGCTGCCTTTAATTTCGCCCTGACAGTCAACTAAGAGGAGAGTAACTTTGTGGGAAATAACGCAGGGTGAAAATGTGGAGTTTTGATTGCTAACTGATCGAAATTGGCAAAATTGCACCGAATTTTAGTGTATTAAATTAACTCGAAAAATAATCACTGGCTATTTTTTATTCTAAACTTCCTTGTAAACAACACTTGTGCAAGCAGTAGTGGGTGTGCGCACTAGAATCGGCAGAGCAAATTTATTTTACGGTTTGCCCAAACAATAAAAATTACAACAACAGATAGAGTTAACAGTAAGTTTATACGGTAAATACAGTCGCTCGTCGGAGTTGTGTAACGCGCCTACCGAGCGGGGACCTAAATAGGGAGGTGACTGTTAGCCCGCTCCTCTTAGATAGCCACACCATCATGGTTAGCTACGAGGCACACGACAGAAGAATAGCTGGAAGAACCAGGTGTATTCCGTACTACCGCATACAAACTCAGAGGGCTAGAGCTTAGGGAGAGTTAGAACGGGGAAAGGGATGGCCGCGAGGAGGGTTGGTGTTGCCCTCGGACTCACGGTCGTGCCTTGAGGAAGGCGAGAGTGCGGGAAGGGAGAGAGGGACAAAGAACAGGCCAGACCGGCGTGCGTGGGTCGAATGGCGCGCGTCACTGTTGGAGACTTTGAATAGTGTTCCAACAAAATCAATGCAGTAAAACAAGGGGTTATAGGGAAACAACATGACAAATGTCACACGCCTGGACATGTCGATTCACGCATTATCAGAGCTTTAGGCACTTCACCAATTTTCCTCGCCTATTAGGCAACGAAAACGACTTCGATAGAATTGTTCACAAGAAAAAAAGTTGCTGTTTCCTTTCATGCGGGCGTGAAGAATTAAATGACAATCCGACCACACGTACGTGCAATAAAACACGCCAAAAAGCAGAATATACTGCTCTCAGATTTGCGTGCGCAGGAAAAGCGGCCGACAACCGAGTTTGAAGGCATCCTGTGGCGTCTTTGGAAGAAGATCGCCTTCTTAAGACAAACCTCCTTCGTGAATTTGGGCAAAAGTTAATATGGCGAAAAAGCCCTCCTGCCAGTTAAACACGCTTGCACCTTAAGATTGCCATAAAGGGTAATTCAGTAGTGTTGCACGGTAAATGGGTCGATTTACAGTTGTAAGGTGACAAAAGCACGCTGTAAGATGCAGCTGCATGATGTCTACGGCAAGCGACAAACTGCGACCAAATAATGCATTAATTTTTAATTTGAGACACTTCTTGTTTACCGTGCGTTCTCTTATAACGCTGAAGTCGATGCAGACAATTGCTTATCCAAAATTACTTCTTTGGCGTGACCGCTAAGGCAAATGTAATCACCACCAGCAAAAAGAACTAAGCGGGGTTAGGTTTTAAGGGGCAGTAAAGATGGGAAAAATTAGGAAACCAACAAGCACGGAATGTTGTCAATCCAAGGCAATGCCACACCGAATTGTGTGTACGATAATGCAAAATCAGTGGCTGCCTTTTAAGTATCCAGGTTCAAGACAAAACGGTACATCTGTAGTATTTGGAGATTTTTAAACAGAAATAAAATTACTTTGACATGATTCTCAGTAGTGCGTATCCTTTTCCTGCACTTCCGCTCAAAAACAAACACGTAATTGGGTACAAATCATTGGTGGTTTATGCTTATTCACCCAACCAGAAATCATTGGTGGTCCGCCCTTATCCACCTTAAATCCCTTCCAGCCACATGATCTGCATAGCTAGCCAATTGTAGCCAACTCTGCAACATTATTAAAAATCCCAGAATCTCAAATCCATGTGCTAATGAGAGAGTATTCTGGGGCAGGCGTTCGTGTAGGTTGTAATCTTGCCGGAAAGGCAGTGCCACACTACCCCCCACTTAAGCGTGATGAAGGCCGTGTTTGTCCAAACAATCAGACAAGAGAAAGTGAAGCTTAACAAAATGTTACTACTTAATTTAGAGCATTACCAAGGCTGGGAGTTGGGTGCTACGACTCGTCTTGTGACAAGATCACTAACCTTGATGCAGGAAGCCGTGATGCACATCCATTGGCAGGCCCTCAGAGGTAAGCAACGTAAATATTCAATGGTTTTGTCGGTGGTTTATAAGAGTTTGACATGTTAACACAAGTTGTTAAACGACGGCGGCTTATCTGCCTATTTAAGGGCAACTTGAAACACGAACAAGTCGAATTTGCGGTCCCATCATTTGAAGTATTTTTGTCAACGATGAGAAAAAGTGGGGTATTCTTTTGAAGCAGGTTGGAATGGTGGATCATGTAAGTGGAAAATAAAAGTGAAAAATGGGGATCAGGAGGTTGAAAGTAACGTCATTTTTAAAAACAAAAATCGGGCGATCTGATGTGACGTCGTGAATCAGATCGAAAAAAACTCAACCGACAGGCCTAACTCAAAATCGAGCCTCTAAGCAGACCAACTGGTTCGTAAAATAACGCCTGCCATATTTGATTCAACAACTTCTAAATTTTACAACAAATCCATATTCACCTTTACGTCCCGCTTACCCGCCAAAGACTCCTGAAAATCTTGCACAACATCAAAAGTCGAAGCGTGATTTAGTTGAAATGAACGTCAGTTAGATGGCGAATTTGCCGTTTCATAAAGTGGTAACCAGTAAGAAACTAGCAATGAGAGTTTATTTTGTAAAACGTGAGACAGGTCCTGTGGGCCGTGCTTACATTACGAACATTAACTAGCGCTTAACGGACACAAATTAAGCGTTTAGAGGGCAAGAAATTTGTGTTTTCTGGCACTTGAAGAAAAGGCTTGTACTGCTACCAAACACTGCGCTCACATAGATGTTTTGCTAAAGCTTGATTAAACCCAGTTCAATCTTGTATGTACTGATTCGTTTTCGGTAACTGTTTCCACATTGTCCGCTATACACTCATGACAAATCAAAAAAGCAACACAACTCCACATTTCGAGTGAGGTAACGACCTTTTCGCTGTTTGACTGACATATCAACAAGCCCTGTCGAAGCCGTGTCATCTATTGCGTGGGCTCTACACGTGGCCGAACATGTGCAACTCTCGATGTGGCAGTGATGTGACGTTTCTTGCGTCGAAAAAGTCCACGCAAACAGTACATTGCACCAACGCGTCAGGAAGCTTCGCTCGAGTCTGTTTTTTCTCAGAAACAAGGCTTCAACAATTCGTTTGGGTTTCCGTGTTCCCCGCCAACCAACTGAGCCAGAAAATAACGCCATGACAGTCTCAGTGTCCGGGCTCTTGCGTCATTAGTGGCACGAAAATCAGTGTAAGCAGCTAATTCGTTGCGATGCACATTCGGAATTAGGGGGCTGGTCTGGGTGTATGAGAATGTGCCTACGTGCTAAGTGCATTTTTTGGATACATCTATTTAAAGAACATGGCATAAAAAGGGCGTTTTTAACGGAAGGAAAGAGAATTTACAAAAAAAAGCAGAATAAAAATCCAATCAGACGGCAAACAGTATAAGCTGTTCTGCAGTTAAAACACTGATAAACTTTAGGGAACTAGTGACTTCAAAACAATTGACTTCATTTACTCGGCTAGTTTGTACGAGTACGCTTTGAGAGAAACAGACAGCTGCCTTTAGCCGCTCCGGGCCCTTCCCACGCGCTCTAGGGAGGGTTTGAAGGTGTCACGCCTGTCGCAACGGCGACTGGCGCTCCACCATCGGCCACTTCCACGACTACCTTCTTCGGCGGGTCAGATGGACCCCTGGTTTGACTTTCTTTAGAAAAACTTGGATAGTATGGAAAGATATGGGCACGGGGATTTGCACTCATGCTCTAATGAATGTGGACCGGCTTCTATCTCCAGTCAGTGATTGCTGAGGCGACCCAATCAATCTCAACAACACGTTTCTGTTACAGCCCATTCCATGACCTAGACAATATTGGCTGACTTAGTCGCCGGTAATTTGAATTATCGTAAAATCCACTGGCTACATAAGTTCTAGCTTATTGGTTAGATCAAGGCTGGTACGTATAATCAGGCAAAAATTAAGCTAATAATAGCACTAGAGGGAAAGATATTGTAGTCTACTACCAGTGGACAATAGCTTAAAATGTGTTCATTAATAATACAAAGCTCTCAGTCCTTTCTGATCCAGAACGTCTACTGTGTCTCCCGAAGCCTTAATTTGTCAGAAACTTCGGTTAAGCCGAAAATCCACGTCCTCACAGCGATCGCGGCGCGATTTGACAACAGCAACAAAAAACGGATGGACGAAATTTAAGTTTATGCAGAATTAAACAAATTCTCACACGGTTCCACCAACAGTTTACATCCGAAATAGTGTAGCAGTGGACTTCTCTATCGCAAACACTAAAATATATTTACATGACCAACTCCAGTTTCTCGGGAATCTATCAAGGTTGAGGCAAAAGACGGGCTCCTAAAGGTCTCAGGTCTGGTTTTTGGTACAAAGCCATCGGGCAAAAGAGTATAAGAGGCATCCATTATGCAAAACTGTTGACAGGCTGCATGAGAAAACGTTGAAACAGTATTTCCCATCCACAAGCATGTACCCCGGGTACTTGTGTTGTTTTACAATTCGCTCCTAAACGAACTACTGAATTTGCTGGAAAGTAAATCAGAATAACCCCCCTTTGTGAACCCCTAAAAAGATCTTACCTGAAATGAGCTTAACGAACATAAACGCAATAAACGTCGTAGTGCTTTTTAATCAGTTTGATTTATGCGATAAGGACACGAAGAAATAGCAAAGATGAAGAGAAGATTTATTGCGTGGAGTAGACATACGGCACACTGAAAAAGAACACCAAAAACACCTTCTCTTCCACGATACAATGGGTTACAATTGATCAACATTGGGACGATGAGGGATACAGCTTTTCTTCGCAGAACACAAAATTCGATTCAGGTCAGTTAAAAAGGCGATCAGTTGGACAAAATTGGGGTTCACAGATTCAGCTAATCGAAGATCCCAGGGGTAGACTGTGATTGGTTAGGACCCCAAGCTACATTTGCCGAACAAAGGTCGAGTTCTGATTGGTGCAAGATCCCAAATTTGAGTGAATTTGCGAAAGGAGTGCGTGCTTCTTTCAGAAAAAAATATGAGGGCCTGAGATAAATGAACATATTCTGTCCACCAAACACCTTTAGGCAAATGTCCACATGATTGATCACGAACGTCGACAAGACTAGATGAAAGTTTTGTGGGTTTGTTATTTGCCATAATCAGGAAAATCAAAAAAAGTAGTTGATTTCGATGCTGATAATTCCACAAGCCCGTTGCCCATCGATCAGTTTCAAACTGACAGGATCATAGGGTCGAGCTTAGGTAACGCAGGTGTGGCGTTTTTGCTGGGGCATAATACGAAAGAGCGATCCGAGTCTACGGGTCAAAGTGGCTGCTAAAGTTTACAAACAATGAACAGCGAACAACTGAACATTATGTCTTGCGCAATGGACAGGCGTGTTGATTCTTCGACCTGCCGATCAACCATATTTAACGACTGTTTCATTTCAGTAGCAGTTAAGATGCTACTGAAATGAATAATATTACAGTAGGGACTAAGGCTAGCTACAGCCAATCACAAGTAGGTAGAAAAATACTTGCCTGAACAAATTTAGTGTGGAATATGACGAATGTTCATTTATTTAATAAAAGTGGAGTCTTCGTGTTTCCGAAAGTGCAGGAATGTAAGTTCCAGAAATGACCTAAAAAGGGGGATATTTCTTCCAGTTAAAAACCGAATACTAGTTGAATCCAACAAACAGAAGGTGGACTCGATGCAGAAGACGCAGAATCATCACTCTATGGCTCCATAATCACCACAAGGTACTTTAAATCCGAGTGTTGATGCATTAGGCATCTACACGTTCCATTCCAGGCAGACCATTGCAACTAGTAGTGGCCGCGTTCACACAATGGCCACTTCCTAAGCACGACACCATTACGAGGCGTTGGAAACCACGCACTCCTTCTCTCCGGGGGTAGGCACTAAGCGTTTCCTCTCGTTGCCATGTTCGCTGTGAACACGCTCTTACACGCCTGAATGCGACACCCACACCCCTGTTAGTTATAACACTTTTAAAAATCGTACTCATGGCAACACATTATCTAAAAGAGTTAATTTCCAATCACCTTAGGAGATATGGAACAGGCCTGTAGGCTGCTTTTAATAAATTAACATCAATTATCCTCGTATGCATGACAGTGCCCGCATGCTAAACAATTTATTCTGTCTCAGATATTGGAACACATCCATTTCCCACAAGTGGACCCGTCATTCTGATTAATTTCCACACCAGTCACAACCACAATCAGTCCCTCCTTACACAATGACAATATCGCGCGAACCAAGGCTCCAAAAAACCTGAATTTAGGCCACCGTCACCAAAAAGATGCCCCAAAATGCATCTTTTTCGCAACTCACCTGGCAAAGAACAGGCGAGTTAGACTACCCTCGTTCAAAGGGTTGGACACTGTTGAAACAAATTCGAAAATAATGGACGACTTCAGTGCCATCCGTGCATCCAACTAAAAATCAGTTCCTCAATTGTGATGAGAATAGGAGTGATCTTGTCATCACGGACTCCTTACTTTAAACTGATGCAAAGCCGTTACAGACAGAAAAAAACCATCTTACTCATTACTGTAAAACAGACACTAGTGTGCCATGCCTTCCACAACACCAATACACCATTAAAGCATGTTCTAGGAATTCAGATAATGCGCGGACACGACTTCCAAACTTGCATCACACCATTGTATGCCTCATCCCAGGGTGCCAAGGCCACTACTAAGTACTTTCAACCAGAGCTTTCATTGCAATCACTGATGCCACGCAAATTGCTCAGCAAATGCCAACAACGGGACCTTCGATTCTGTTCACGATCACACAACAATCACCACTTGCAGATTTCGTCATCGTAGAGACCTGCAAACACCAACACCTGCAGGTTCCATGTTGCAAGCACCCAAATATTATCCACTTGACAATCTCAGAAACATGCACACATCACGAAGATAACGGCACTCGAGTTAGCTGTCAACGTGCTACTCACAGCTGCTTTTCAAATGGCACGCACAACACAATCGCCCACCATGTTGTCCACACAATTTCGGGGCAGATGCCATTGCTAGCGTGAAGGCCACAACCATTGTTCGCGACCCTGTGCTTTGTGAGCAATCGAGAATGCCGCTGCCTGCAGCATTCGCGTCAACCGTGCCAGCACCTCCGTCTTCA
>UXSR01005350.1:385-15057 GCA_900604375.1 Mesocestoides corti | reverse complement strand
TTTTTTTTTCGAAAAGCTAAGTGCAATTAACCTTTGACATCGCTATACACACAGCACATGCTCGGAGATAATTAATTTGATTATTTGAAGGCCTCTAGAATTATGATTTGTTAAAAGCGATTGGTAATTCATGCAATCTTTTTGTGTACTTGTCAGCATTTCAACCACTACTCGATAAGTCACTACTGGGTCCATGAACTTGATCAAAATCAAACAAATATATGTAAGAGTTTGATGGAAAGACGTTTGCTTGCAAGTACCATGTTGTGATAAAGGATTTAACCTTCGAGGCAATCACCACAAAAGTAACGGTGATGCTGCCTAGCATTCTGAGACAACAAATGGGCAAATTAATCGTTTTATCAACAAAGTTCTGACCTCTGCCCTAGGTAAATGAAGGTGTTAACCACTGAACTAGGTTTTACTAGTTCGTCAGCTCGACTAAGTTATATTGAAAAGATTGATACTAAACTATTTACTTCTGCTAACGTTTTAACACCCCACCTTCTTATCACCATGGTATTATAAAGAGGTAAAGCAACATGAATCGAATAAAGCGAAGCATAACAAATCAAAGCCCCTAATTTTCTTGTAGTGTGCCGCTAATGCTACGGCCTAACTACCACTGTCCCTTTAAATATAGTGGAGGTAAATGGAGAAAATCAGAACTTTAACAGACGTGTTTGTGTATGCTTAGCAAACAACAATTTGCGGGTATGTACACCCTACACGGTAGCTACTATTTGTTGGATTGTAGCGGACTGTCCAATGGGAGGCGAAACTCAAGGTCACGCTGGGAGCAAATGCGTCATTCCGCAGATGCAGTTTCTCGTCCGCACGCACGCACGCACGCACGCACGTACGCAGGCCTGTGTGAAAATTTGCGCGTAGTGTATTGATGTGTGACACATTCAACAGCTCTACTACGTGCGAATGCAGCGACCGTACAGGAGGCAATCGTTCGCACGCCGATGGGTTTGAGTGTTCGGGTTTTTCGGTTCGGCTATCAATCTTCTGGGAATTGAAGACACCAATGAAACCAGGTCTAACGTCCTTTTTCAAATAACCGTAGTTCGAACTGCATTTAGCAGTTAGGGCAATTGAGTTCGCGGTAAAGGAATGCTAATTTAGGGCAGTCACCAGGACATGAGTAAAATAGTCGAAATTACTAGTCCGAAAAGTGTTGTCCCGTGGTATCGACGCCCGAGTTAGGTTGTCGCTAGAGCTACGGTTTTTTCCGCTGGGTACGCCATTCTTGTGATGTTTAATTCAACCACTAGAGCTAGCGAAACTACCCTTCACCTTGTTGCATATCCAACACGCATACCACGGCTCCAGGTGTGTTTGCGATGAATTTAATTTTTGAATTATTGAAAAGTACGTGTACACACAAAGGCTAACTGCAAATGACTGTCTTGGAGAAATTTAGGGTCGGGCTGCCCACCGTTAGATGAAAAGGCGTAAAATTAATATCACTGGAACCCCATTAAATGGCGTCAACATTAACATCGACCCACAGCCCTCATCACATGAGGCAGAACAGAAATCTGCGCAAAAAATATCCGACCATCAGACGAACAGAAACCCATGACAGGCCAAATAGGCACACGGCTATGAACAGTACAAACGAGATTCCGCCCCAGACTATGCCTTAAAACGACAAAGAAAGTCTTGGAAGCCCGCCCGAGAGTACAACGTCGGGGAAAAGGCCTCGAGAGCAACAGACACCCCCAGCGTGTACCCGTCCGCTCTAACGACACACCCGAGCGTGTTTGTGTGAGTAACTTAAGGCTTGCGTGCGTGCGCACCAGCCAGAGTAGCCAATCACGACAGTGCTTGTCCGGTTGCATGTGCGCTTTCACGGAAAGCCCTGTCGCCACTACCAAACACGCCGCTGCATACGCGCCCCTCTGCAGCGCCTGCCTTTACGCCCTCCGTTTAAGTTCGTTGGTGTGCTTTTCAACTCTGGTGTTAATGACCGTTCGTGCGGGAATATTTTAATGAAAGCGGGGATGCTTGTTTGGGTAGTTTTGCCGGGGGTTTGGGCGTGGAAGCGCGATGATGAGAAAAGAAAATCGGGGACCTGATGCCACCCCACTGCTTCTTTCCGGCTGAAAGCAGTAAATAAGTCAACTTTGCTTATCTCTGCCTGTGCTTTGATAATCCAAAAAATAAAAGTAGGGTGGAGGGTTCGGGATTTCCCCATTTTTCTACTGTGGGGGGCAACCACGCTCAGTGCGCGGATCAAATTGAGAGATCGTTTATCCAACTGGGGATCGTTCCATAACGCTCACGTCAGGTACGTTAGCACTTAGCGTGATTGCTTCTGATTATGTTTCGTGAAATTGACGAAGCGTTTCAAATGACTAGGGTTCTCCAACCCGGACTTTAAATCTGCCACCGTCAATCTTATATTTTGGAACACTGCCCTGGATAGTAAAAAATGCTTTAGTCAAACAGCTGACTGCATTCTGTGCAAAAAGCTGCTTAAAAGAAGAGAAAATGGGTCATTGCATTCAAAAACTACCTTATTTGTCAACGAGTTGACAGTGCTCATAAAGTGGTAATGCCGAAGAATAAATACTCTCACAAGGAACGTTTTCAAAACCAGAAAGTATTGGTGTTTCTGATGTTAGTAAATTTGCGACACCGACAAGTACCTCTTAAAAAGATCTGGAAAAAAACGAAGAGTCTGGTTGTATTTCTAAAACGGTGTAAACTGCGACCGGCTTACAAGCAAGTGTTTGATCGTCGTGGTGAAGCCATCGTAATTGCGTTTGTTGTACTGCCCAGTGTTAACTGTGACTCAAAACTAGAGCTCAATTTTCTTGTTAAAACTGAATGGTCTGTGCGGTGTCGGTAACAGTTAAGACAAATTCATCACGACCTCACTTGAACTAGTTCTCGAGGATCTTGCCTCCTTGTTACCCACTTGACACCAAAACTCGCAACTATTGAGGCTCCATAAACACGTGTGTTCCATCTTTCTCTTGCGTTTTACCAGGTGTGTAGATGCAAATCTGCGAGGCTTCCCAGAACATGACAGGACTGGAGGTCATTCGAAGGGTCTCTGCTGTCTGAACCAGAAATTTGTGCACGAGCTGAGGCCAAAACGGAAGCAGGTTAGAGGCTCAGACGCGCCTACTTAAATAAGCCTGGGCGATCTGAAATTGATGGCTGCCGCGTTGTAAATGTGTAGACAAAGTTGGGTAAATAGAAGTCTGAAAATCTAGAGCTACTTGAGTTGTCTCGGGAATGATGACATCCCCAAAACTAACCCTCTCCCCCTCTTACTCAAGCAACTCGGATTTCTTTGCACCGATTGGAGAGCCAGGAAGTCATATTACCCAACGGGAATCTTGTAGTTCTTCCCATGATAGGTTTTTTGCATGAGAATACTCTCGTTCTGTTCATTGTAATTGGCACAAAGATTTATGATGACAATGGAATGTGGCAAGAACCCCAAAAATAACCGTAATTGTGATAAGAACTTGAGAAATCAGTACAAGAAAGCTTGACGCGAAGTACACCTTAGCTCACACCCATGTGACCGTACAGGTAGGATGGAATCGTGGGTGCATAAATTACACAGTTTTCGCGCACAGAGGTAGGTGGGATGCTGATATTATTCTGTTCACAAAGTTTACAGCATGCATAATAAAAACGTGTCGGAATATTCCTTGTTGACGACATTTACCGTAGACTTGGTGTATTGTAAACAATCCCAACTAAGTTTTTTAACCTAGCAACAAATTGGTTGCATTCATTAAGGAATTTCTGTTAAGAGGAGTTTGGAATTGATTGAAGTTTCTTAGATCGCATAACGAAAGGAACCAAACTTGAGAAACTTCGACAACATTAAATCAATAAGTAGTCGTCATTAAATATTTTCCTCTTAAATAAAATCACGGTTATGGCCCTTTCTCCCATTTGATCTTTTCCAAATGCGAAAAATTGTCAGTCGAAATGCATTTTAGGAGAAGGAGATTGAACATGGAGATAGTAAGGAAGAATGAAAGGGATTACGGCTGAGATGGTAGAGAAAGAAGGGACTACTTTTTGGGATTATGTTATGCAAACGATTGGCTGCCAGGTCGCGCTTTCGCAATCTGTCTGACCAATAGGCATGCTGCCGCCAAGGTCGCGCCACTCCATTGGTAGCATGTATCAGTAGATGAGCGTGAGTGAAAATCACGCTTTATTGGTACTGCTGGTTTACCTAACCTGCCGGATCCACTCTGGTAAGCTTCTAAGTTGTAATTTTCTAAAATCTTTTTTTAACAATTTGATAATCAGCAAGTTAGTTGATATTATTACACTGACGCGAGTTAATAACCCCAAGTATCACAATAGATGATTTCTAGGTTTGGGAATTGAGACTGGCATCTCGTATTCTGAAATACCTCTGTGTCTGTGTCGCCAAATTTATATGCATGTGTATGTACATCGAGTTGAATTCTTTGTTTCACTTGAATCACTTAGATCTAGTTTCTCATGGTTTATTCAAAAAGCCCGTCAGGCAACCTTTTCCCGTCAAATTTCCATGTAATTCTTGTAGACGCCAGCATAATTAAGAACTTGGCATGATCAAATTTTAATTCTGCAGGCCAAATTACAGAAATAAATTAGATTAGTATGCACCAATCCAAGATGATCCGTTTTATACTGCGTGTCTTTCGCAAATTCTCTCCGTTTTCTGGCCTGATTCAGGAATGCCAATGTGTTTTTTGAAGGAGCTTAGAGTGGGATTCGAAGTTATTTCCAAGCCTTGGTCACTTGGTTGTATAATGGGAAAGCCATTTGCCAGGACGGCAATTTTTTACATTTTGGCAGGAAGATTCCTGCTTTGGGCATCTGACTTGCATTTGTGCAAATATTTCTGGGCTACAATTCGCGATCCAGGCATCGGTGATCAGGCTATTTTAAGGAGCAAAAAACCAACGCTTAAATGTTAAATTGTGCTGCTCTAAGAGACTGCAACTTCTGTGAAGTCTTCTATTCAATCTTAATAGGCAGAAAACCCAGAAATGTCGTTTTATTTTTGAGCCTTTATTGTGGTAGTTAACTCGGAAAACGAATTCACTCCGCATCAGAGTTTAAGTGAACAGTGTTTTTGTCGTTAAAACATAATTGCTCAACTGATGCAAATGTTAATGTCGATGCATGGTGCCTTCCGTTTGTCGAATTCAACCGTTCAACTGGAAAGCAGGCAAACGGAAATTCTGTGATGTGTTTGTGCAGTTTCCGGGTATACACCCATAAGCTATCCACGTTGATACCCGCTGTTTATTCAAACTTAACTGAAAATCAACGGAGGATTCCCTTTGAAGATGCCACTCAGTGCATGTTGAATAACTTTAATCCAAGCTGGGATTGTCCACATTGACAAGTGTTTTGCATTGCATTGACCGTTTTGCAAGGCAAATGACTACGGAACCAACGTTGATTATTGTGTTAGGTTATTCAGACGATGGGGAATGTGTTCGTGAATTCGGTTCTGGTAGTTGGTTGTTAGCTAAGGCTTGCTGGAAGGTCGAGTCAGTTGTCAAAGTGTGCGGAATGTCATTGCACAAACTTACCCACCGTGCAGTACTTATTGGGCGCCTGGGACGCTCTGAATCCTCCATTCGACGCCACTTCATTTCACGGCTTTCATTCTATCCGTAAAATTGACAATTTCCCTGTCTAAATGGGTCGCATATTTTTCTGAAAAATAACCAGAACAAAATAGCACGTTGCTAGGTAGCGGCTTGTTTCCTTTATTACCAAAAAAAATAACACCATGGCAAGGTTGGTTGTTTAAATAAAGTGATGACAAATTTTGTTAAATTCCATGTGCCTATCAAGTTTACGGTAACATGGTTATTACGACGACGAAGTGGATTTATGTGTGTTGAAGAACAATTTGATTAAGCCGACAAGTGCATCTACAATTTAATTACTTGGTGCATACTTTGGCACTTTTGGTACTCTAAAATGCACCAATCAATCGATAAATTCGCTCTCGTAATGCTACCAATCAATAAGCGGGTCGAGTAATGTGATCAACAGAACACCGTGTGTGCTTTTTCATGCGTCTGTAGGGGAATATGTATGCATGCATTAACACTTTGTTGATCAGACTAGCTCTCAATCTGATGAATTCCTTTTTTAACCATTTAATCTCATCCGACTCCATTGGGCGTCAGTTGTAGTCTGTCAGAGTTAGAATTTCTTCCTTGCACATGACGAGTGCTGCATTAACTTGTTGCCCTTTCCACCAAATCCCGCCGTGCAGGCTTCTTCGAGTTTGGTACTTCGACATTGCCATTATCAGACGCTGGTAGCTTCCGTATAATTAAATCGTGAACTTGTTACTGCAGTCTATCCCTGAGCTCCGATTGCTGCTGCTTTTGCAGCCTTCACTGAATACGCGCTTATACAGGGATCGTCATTATGTTAAGAAATTCCTGTTTAGTTTACTTTTGTGCCACTTCCAACCGGAGCAAACCTACACGCAAATACAGAAGACTTTTGGTAGATGTTAAATTTTGACCTTGTTATTGAAATCGGGTGGACATTACAGTAGTTTTAGGCCCTGTGACGTGACAAAATCGACTTGGAACGCACAAAGTAATTAGAGTGGAATCCAGTTAAGGCACAAATACGTCCTCGTGAATCGATCTTGATTTAACCAAAGGCAACTTGCGTGGTCAGCTGTTGACCGCTTGTTCCTTTTCCATGTAATTCTTTTGTATCAGATAGCCTGGCTATAATGGGCTTCGATTCTAGGCCTAAAGTAGGGAGTCTAAAGTCGTGGGACGTACGAACTCATTAAGCTTCACGCCTATAATCTAGCACCGCAGCAGCCCCTCCTGTTCCCCCCCGTGTCTGCACCACCACAACCCCCCTACGCCATCCGACGCTTCGGTGGTTGGGTGGCACCTTTTTCACTTTCCTTCGGCTGCTTTTCTCGTACCAGAGTGAATACGATGACTAATGCTCAGTTAAACGCCTTCCCTCCTACCCTCTTTCATCCGCTGAAGCTTGGGCGTGGCATCTGTGCCTGGAAAGGCTCTCCTGTAGGCTATTTTTAGCAAGTACGATGCGTATACAATGGCGCGTCCATCAACGTTAGTCATTAGCCCTCCGACCCCCTTGCAAATTGCACTCGGGCGAAACAGAGAGTGGATTCGTAACGCAAGCAGGGTTTGTCAGCTTTCTTAGGACGACGAGTCCTCTTGCAATTGTCTGATTTGTGCGAATTTGTCAGCATGACCCCGTTATCCCCGGCCCTCTCTCACATGACGCATGATTTTTCCAAATTACCCGCTTTCGTTTATTTTACTGCTTTGTTTGCGGACTACCTTTTGCCAGGTTGCATCATTTAAGATCAGATTAGGGATGTCCTCGATGTCAATTTTGCCTGAATACTTTCGTCTAGACAAAGTAATGATAAATGTTACACCAAGATTTCGAACAAATGCCAGATATTCATGAAAAAAAAGTTGCATAAACTCCGACACGATATGTGTAGCCAAAATTTAATCTCGCACGCTATAGGACAATATATTTTAAAGGCGAAGAAAAGGAATGCCTTGGTATTTTGTCGAAATTTGAAGCAAGGCCCGACGAAACTTGGGTGCAGCGCGTTAGTGCCATTGAGCCATGCACTTTGGCCATTCACTTCTACATGCCACAGAAGTATAGCGCAAAAATTCGACAAAAGGTTTATTTGGCAACGATCAGGCTGGTGTCGCGGGTAACTTGGTGCAGCCGCTCTCATGTACGCCTGTGCCACTTCACATTGGCGCGATTGCGACCTGCTCTCGAGTCGCGGACTAGGCTGCTTCCCTGTCAGGACCTTGTATCTCTGGAACAGTTGGAATTTCCGGGCCTGTGCGCTCGACTCAAGCTTTGTTCACTCGTCGTGCCCCGATAGGAAACCTAAGTAGCTGCTGCGGGAGGTAATCGCCTTCTCCTCTTTGCCTAATCCCGCGACAGTAGACTTTAATGTATCATGGAATGCACAGACGATTCCATGCAATTGGAGACGAATCTGTCGCCCCTCCCCCACGACTCAGTACACGAAATAATGTAGCAGAAGGTTAGCGTTGTGCGAATCGGTTTTAGGTAATGGCAGATTCTTCGCTGACGAAATTGTTGATTTGTATGGTGCGTCTGGACAGATGTCATGATCATCGATGACTGTTCCTGATTTAGGCATGAACATTTACCAATTGACTTTTTTACTCTAAGTAACGTTGTCAGTAGTCCCTTCGTTTTGTTGTGTTTCGGGTTGTCCTTCGTCAAAAGGCCTCTAACCTTTCCCACTCCAGTTTTTTGTTTAAATCCGCACCAGCCGACCTTTAGTTCAGATGTAAATGTAGAGGTTCCAGCTTTGACTAAAGCAGTAGATGGATGAAAATGTGGGTGTTGCGTAAAATTAATGCCTTATTTTGAACTAAGGGCTAACAAAAGAATACTACTAACCTATCGAATTTGCGACCGTGCCTGTTATTTGCAAGGAGGGTTTAACTCCTTATTGTACCTAGAAAGATTATATAAAAAAACAAAACTAGTGATTTTGTGTAGGTCATTGTGCCATGAAGGTTAGGGTGCTACAACATCGTCAATTTATCTGTTAGTGTCAGCCGGTAATTGAGTTACTCAAGTTACACTTTTCGTTTTGAGTTTACGGTTTTCCCAAACTTCCACAATTAAAGGGTTGTCGTGCTTGTCTTTAAATCAGTGGCATTCCAACAACTTCAGGGGCTTTTACAAATTGGTCCAGTTTATCATGGGTCGTTTTGGGAATCGGAAGCACTGTGGAAATGATGTATGTGGGGGGACCAATTTGACATGTTCATCATTATCAAGTAGCCAAAAGGCAGTAAACATACGGAATTTTACATAATTAGCTTGTTATATACGTAGACAGTGAACACAGCTTGCCTCCTTGTGCGTCAGATTCGTAGGTATCCAACTGCATCGAGCCGAGTTTATTCTCTGTGGTTCCTTGCCTTTTCTGTAGCGCAACTGCACACTTCTGCAGTAGCCGCACGCCGGTTCTGACGGCCTCCCTGTTGAATGTGTGTGTGTGTGTGTGCGTGCGTGCGTGCCACCATCGACGGCAAAACAAACTGGCTACACGTCGAAGAGTGTTTCTTTTTGCGGCTAACCGCATGATTCGAATGCCGAGCACGCACACACACACACACACTAACGTGTCGATTCCTGCCACTGACGGCCACCAATCTGTGGGTTCGCCTCCTGGTGGTCCACTGGCTTGCAGCGAACCGACAGAAATATCTCGGCTAAAACAGAATTTGTAGAGCACATCAGAAGAGTTTGTACAACCCCTCACAGCAATATTTTCATGAAGGGTGATTTTGATAATTTAGGTGGCTTTGCAAAATCTGGCGCCTAGCTGAGTGCTGTGTACTTTCGCAACTCCTAAGTACTCCTTAGACTGAAGTACTCCAATAGTCTTATGTCAACTCACTGTTTGCATTGAGCCAAAGGTTTGCTTGTTGCCTCTTTGCTTGTGTCAATTTGTAGCCGATCAGCGAATTTGCATGCACACACCACTAGCCTATTGTGAAACGTCTTCAGTTTATTCTATGCAATCTTCGAAAAACCGCAGCCTGCATGCTTTTGTGTTAGGCTTCCAATTGCTTCAAAGTCAGTGTTGCAGATCTCGAATGTAAATCAAACACGACACTGTACAGCTTCTACCACTTAACCGGAAACCTCCTGTTGAGACCTACCTAGTGGCGAGTCGCTTTTTCCGCAAATGAGGCACTTTTGGCAGGGTTCGAACTGTAGGTGCACAAGCTGCCTTTTTTTCCAACAAACGATATGACGCAAGACCTCATTCCTTTTATGAGGCCACGCCAAAGTTTGTTGCTTCGCTTTCTTATCGTAGCGCGGTCCATCTAATTAATTCTGCAGCACACAGAGTTATGTACACGTGGGTTTTTCCACTTCGTTTGGGCCTGGATGTAGAAAAAAATCCGCGAGGAAGCCCAAGGTGGTGAATCACGGTTAAAATAAATACAAATGGCACACTCGCGTACACCAAGTGTGCACCTGGACAGTGGAATGTTTATATTTCCACGCGTGTTATACCCACTGCGCCAACCCACACCACACCTTTGGATGCAGTCGCGTCGGACTCGACGGTAGTTCGCGCGTAGAATCACTTGAGGAAGCGAAATGCCTACCAACTGATTGCAGCTGACTTTGCTTTATCAAAGGCTGACCACATCAAAACCTTCAGGGTTTCATTAACTCGACGGAATTGTTCCTGTAATTGCGGTCTGAGTCACCGGAAGTTGGTGGCAGACATTGTAGTGGATTAACTCGGTACTAAACATAGTCCATACAGATCAGAGGCTCTCTTTAAGAGCGGTACCAGTTCTACAAGCGCGCATATTTGTTGAGGTGGAAATTCCTTGGACTTCTAATGACAAATGCCTCACCCTGCTTTACACGACGGGTATGTAATGTGTCCGATTGCCTAGCTTACTCCGTCGGTGTCATTGGGATTACTGCTTCGACCTATTCTAAATGATGGTACACACGAGCTCCTATTGAATAGGCATTCCTGACATGCACTAATTCACCTCCTAACTGCTGTCTTTGCCCAACTGACTTCTAAACAAAATTTAATTTCGTTTAAACCAGCCCGAATCGTCGTTGAAAATGATCAACCTGGCCTTCGAATGAAATATTTGTGAGGTCAGAAATGACATTTTGGAACAGAATAATCAGCCAAGGCCATATTATGTAACTATGTTTCGTGGTAATCGAGTTAATTCACTGATTGCAAGACCGTTGAATATCCATTTCTGAACAAAATCTCGTACGAACATCATTCTGTCTCGAATTGCAAACTTTTTTTGCACTAAGCATTTCCAGAAGGATTGTCTGGTGTTACTTTGAACAGAATTTCTGCAGACTTCCTCCTTCAGGTACTTCTATCAGAAGAAGCACGCCTTTTCGTGTTTTACGTCTTTGTCATTCCAATCTGTTCGAGCAAAATGGTGGAAATTTTCACATTTATTAATGTTTTTGTGTTCATTCATACCGTCATATCGGTAACCCCAAGACTTGTGCTAATCAACAAACAGTGTTTGGGGCTCAGCTGACTTTTTATGTAAGTGACGCGCTTCTTTGTAGATTATTTTCAAACACAGGCGACGAATAAACACGGTAGTTGGGGAATTCACTCGACTACTTAAATAAAACGTTTTCTCGTACCCTGTGAAGGCAACCACCAACTGCGAAAACCCGTGATGTGCCGATTTGTGGGTAGAGGGAAATCCATGTTTTTTGTCGAAGAAAATACAAGGAAAAATATTTTTACGGATTTAAATCGTTACTTGTCGCGTCCGCTTTGTGGGGGCAATCCAAAGTGGACTTAATTAATTGAATTAAACAGTTAAGCCTGCCATTACATAACCTGAAAATTGGTGGGTTACTGTACAGGTTTCCCAAAATCCGAGTGTTCAAATAGGTTTGGTGACATTCCTCAAGCAATTTTGGGCCAACGTAGCTTCAATGGGGAGTTGCTATGCCATCCTCAGTATCACGTCGTCCTACTAATCGTTTACAAAAGTTTAGCCGTTCAAATTTCCGCTTTCTTGACTTGGTCATTTGGTGGACTGCTCCTGCCTAAACCCCACTGTCCAATCGAATTGCGGCAAATCCTCAAATTTTTCCTACATCCTCCTCTGCACCAATTCCTCAAATCCACTGCCGTGTAATGCCCGAGTCTGGGTTTGTAAGTTAAATGTCATTACAATTGAAGGCTGTTAACTTAATTCAAACAACTGACCCTCTCAATTAATCAGTAACTTTCTGTCACCTCCTTTTTCCGTATTTGGTAAAGGACTACTTTTATTCACAAAATTCGGCTGTGGGGACATTATCGGCATGCTTCCCGCATTAGAGAGACAGGTCCGGCGTTTACCCAACCCCACACCAGTGCTTTTCGGCGGTATCGATCGGAAGTGGCCCAGTGGCGATGGTGGGTTGGCGCTCGGTTAGATGAGTGCATGCGCTACCACCACGACCGCAACAGCGACGCGAGCCCCTGTGCCGGAGTCGGTTCGCGGCTGGCCGCACTCAATTGGTCAGCTTGGGTGGTGCGTGCGTGTGTGTGTGCGTGCGAGTTACGCCCACGCGCACCCACGGCGCCGTGCTCATCGCGCGCCCCGTTGTTGCTTGTGCGGAGCATGTAACTTGTTCCACACACTCCTTGCATGTGCTTTTACGGCATTTTAGATAACATCGGCTTCTGGCCAGTGACCTACGAAATTAACTGCCGATTCAGCAAATACCACAAACTCCATCACCACTTTTGTGGCGTTTCCACGACGTCGAGGCAAGTGCTCGAAGTCGCAACCGACATTTGAAGACAACGTATTACCGTCAAGTCACAGGGACGAGTCTTTTCCACCGCTTAACCAAACGAAAGAACTTGGGAGTTGAGTATTTCAAGTAATCAGTGAAACAGGTCCCCGGACGCATCTTCTGCGTTCATTGGCAAGATCTTGTTGGTGACGTTGTGTCACTTTGTGACGGAGTTGTGGAACCAGATTTTAACTAGTAAAACACCCAGAAGCTGTAGGTCGGTCTGTGAAAGAAAAATCGGTTCAGAAGGTCATCCGATGGAATTGAAGCGGTGGAACTAGGATTCGTGTAATAGATCATCCCCACAGACTCATATCAGTCTCTTAAGAAAAATGAACACCAATGTCTTCCTTGGAACCTTCCGACCTACCGGAAATTACTGTCACATGATAGATCCAAACTACGAAATCGTAGTTATGTTAGATTATGCTAATAAAAGCGGCCATATGTGCGAGGTGATGACGGGCGTGGAATCGAGTCATTAGCTGTTTTGCAATCTAGCATCTGGGTGAACCGGTTTACGCTGGCGGGTATCGACTACTGCCCCGGAATTCACACAACTCTTTCGGATCGCGGCCTTTAGGTGGAGCACTGACCACGGTGCAGCCTCGCATGATTGGCTGTTGCGCGGACGCGCACTTGTGAAAAATGAAAAAAGTCGCCTCCCAGGCTCCGGCCAATCAGGACGCGCGTAGCCGTGCTCGCGTGTGTGCGTGCGCGCGCGTGCGTTTGCGAGCGCTGACGCTTTGCCTCTCCCCAGTACCTTCGAGAGTAGCTCAGGCTGTTTACGCGGCACTTGGCTTGTCATCTATGCATGGAGTTGATTGGTTCCTGTGAGATGGTGTCGCGGCCTCTCTTGCGACGCCTTTCCTCCCAGTCACCATAACCCACGGGCGCTCCCCTCACGTCTGACTCCAGGTACGAATATTTCCCGACCCAGAGGCCTTGATGGATTTATTTTGGTGTTTCGTGGCGAAACCTCATGGAGACGTCGGTTTGTGAGCGCTAAAGGTATACCTTAGCCATGAAAAGAGGATTTTACGCCGTTGCAAGTGCCAAATTAAGGTATGTACTCCGTTCGCATTTTTGCTTTCAAAAGAGATGCGTCCAGAGAACGACGCACCAGTGCTCAATCGAAACATGGGGTAGTTTGTATTACCATAAACTCCGAAGTAGGTTCATTGCATTTCGGCTTTAATCATGCGTGTAAGTTGCATTCCACCGTTACTCTCATACTCTGGTTGACACGATGTAGCTTGTTTTGTGCTCTGAATAGCTGTGAATGTAAGCAGATCCACGTGGCTCGCTTGATGAGGCACTTTATGCGGGTACTTTGGCAAGTTGTGCGCCCCTGGCATGAGGTAGTGTTTCGAATGTCTCCGAGGAATCACCTTGGGTGGCGGTCCCGCGCCGCTTCTCTCGTTTCAAGAGGCATGCGTTTCACTACCTGCATACCAAGACGCCTAAAACGACGGTTTAGGCCTTTCCTGCTGTTTCACTTTATGCAATCTCAATTTTGTTCAATGCATTAAGCAGTAAAATGTCCACCGTCACTTTCTAACGGTCTGATGCCATCTACCACACTAGAATACACGTTAAGGGTAGAGATATGTCTACATCTTCTGGCAGGATTCTGACCTTCCGTGTTTACAGGAAAATTGAGGTTCAATTAATGGAAGATTGGCACTCATACTTGCTCACTCCGCACGGCCAGGGAGATGACGTGATGGATCAGTTGTCACATTTGAAATTTCGAAAATTCGGATTGTGATTTAGGGGAGAAGGGTCTCTGTTGTGAATTCAATCGCAGGCTACACGGGCAGATAACATCTCCAAACGATTGAAAAAGAAATCTTACCCGTGCAGTCTGAAGGTGGTCGCTGATAGCCGACGAGTGAAATGATTTGGTGAGGGTCTGGCCTAAGTGTTCAGTATCATCGCTTTATGTACTTGCGTTAAAGACGCCCAATGTGGTACTTCTCGACGCCCTGGTTCAGTGACAGCAACATCCTCGACCTCGACACCATTCAGTTCGATGATGGAATAATTTTCTAATACCTCCAGAGGGACTGAAACGTGAGTTGATGTGCCTGCACAGAGCCGTTTTGATGCAGAAATGGAAAATACAGTGGTAGTGGCTCACCCTAAGAAGCGCAAATTGCAGCCTTCGTTTAACGCCGCAACCACCAACTTCGACAGAACCAAGGCAAGGGAATTTGAGTAGTGGTCAGAACGAAAAAAACATCCAAGCAGACTAGTGATGAGTTGTGGTA
>UXSR01005349.1:21386-98798 GCA_900604375.1 Mesocestoides corti | reverse complement strand
CAATTAGCAGTACAGACATTTGCTGGGGCTTTAATTTGAACCCCTACAAATCTGAATCCAATGCCACAAAACGAATAGGTCAAAAGCAAGTTTGATACCTCGTACTCCTAGCATGACTTTTGGGCATTTAAATATAAGAGTGACTGTAAATGCACATGCACCGCAGCTTGACTGTTTGATTCGTAAGCAAATCCGAATTCTGCATCTAGTTATTGCACGTGGATTTTCGAATGCTAATGCGTGGACTGAATTGAACAAATTGTCGTGTACAGATTAATTGTTTAATTACAAAGACATCGTTCAGCTACTTGGTAAAACCGCGACGATAACACGCGTATTGTTCCTAAATTTGTGGCCACCACGTTATTTGAAGAAAGCACTTATGCCAAATAATTAAAACCCACCCAGTACTGAAAAACAGAATTGTTCGACAATTCATCGATTGGCATATGATTGCACCCGTAGTTGATGGATTAAAGCTACGTTGCTGGAGCATGTATTGACTACTCCTTAAATAGAAACTCTTAGGCACTGACAAGCAACGAATGCGTTTGCATAATGAAAACGATTTAAGTGTGAATAGCATACTAAAAATTACTTAAACAGAATCAGTCACAGATGCAACTTCTCATTAACGTAAGAAAAGTACAATGTTGAGTATTACCTTTGGGTGCTATATATCGCCATGATGCCTGAAATCATTAATTTGTAAATATTCGTGGAACCAACTTATTTTGATATGTACTATCGTATTTTGTAAGCGAAATATTGTCTAATAGGGCGACTGCAAAAACAGTCAATTGGGTAAATTAATTAATCACATGTCCATTTGCATCATTTGCATTTGGTCCAGACTGGAGTTATGACAATGTTAATGAACGCCTATATACCAAACATATCCCACTGAAATGGTTTCTCATTGCCGCATTCTGACTCGAATTTTTTAAACTCGTCTGCTCATCTCATAATGTCAGCTCACATTTAAACAGGGCCATTTTGTGCTTAGTGAATCGAAATAAAATGTCTCAATCAATGTGGCATAGTTTGCAGAAATCGCTTTACCAGCACCGTATGCACTTGAATACGTTAACTGGACACTGAAACTAGATGTGCTTTGATCAGTTATACATATATTTCCTCTTGCATTATTAACGTCAGCCTGGCATGTCACTACAGTATAATTCATGTTCATGCTATGTGAATTTGTGCGCTTAGATATCATCACTTAGTTTGTATTACAGTCAATATACAAGTTGACGTCTTAGGAGAAAGTAGTGAATCCGGGCTTTTATTTCTTGCAAGGTCGTAACTGCTGTTAAAGCTGTTAGGTTTTGATTAAGATAATATCTAGCCCTTTTTCATGGTTTCGTCGACATCCCTCTATGCAACACATGAATTATAGTGAATTTACTACAATAAGTTTTTGTAGAAGTATTCCTTTAAGTTAAACAGGTGATTGGTTGTTCTCTTTACGTGCTCATTAACGATTTGCCTTGATCAAATACCATTTTTTCGACTCAACCCAAACATCCACGAAAGGTAATGACCGACTGCGCACCAACTTGAAGACCACGATTAATACATTGCATTTAATGCAGTTGTACCCATCCATCTAGTTAAAAGCTGAGCAAAAACAAGAAAAGATGTTTTTTTTTAAAAAAAAACTATCTGTTTAATGCCTTGACAGCCTCCTGCATTTTACGATCCTTATTTTGCGGTTGAATTTCACCATTGAGAAGAATGCAATTGAAAAACAATCCAGTTTTTAAGGAACACCTTGAGAGGTGGCGTAGACAAGTCGTCTTTGGGTCGTCCACACCTTGAGAGGTGGCGTGGAAAAGTCGTCTTTGGGTCGTCACTCAGGTGTGATTTAAACAACTTTTTTATTAAATTAGTTAGTACCTACTGCCACCGATGTTACGTATTTATGTCTGTTTCATCATAATCAGTGCTTTTAATTTAAGTACACTTAGTGGCCTCTTTTGCATGCACATCACATAACCACACTTGGCTACAAAGACACAAAATCAAATGACATCTTGAAGCAAGTTGAATAAGCTCAGCAAGAATTGTAGTGCAAATGGGTGTTTGGCTACGATGGAATCTATCATGTGATGTCAAAAAATCTGACGCACACCAAAATACCATAGAACCTACACGAGACCTCATATCTGTGATTATCAGATGTTTTGCCTCGTATGAACCAGCGCAAATTTAGTTAAGAAAAACATTGGCAATAGTCACTTTGCCCTAAAAATTGACGCCCTGTTTTCTACCACCATTTGTACCTTTTGGTTGCATGGTATGAACAAAAAGAATGCAAGACAATATGATGTTCTTTAATGGAAACTTGAATCACTCACAATCTGTTCATCCTTAATGGAAAAACATGGTCTTATTTTAGTTTTGTCCTACTCGTTCTTTTCACCCGTTGACCCATTCCTCGGAACACTCCGTGAGTGGATTGGCTCTCAGTCACCGGCTGATCATTCAATGCTCACGTGAAACTGTTAATCCGGAAGTGACGCACTGTAACGGAATGGCAGATACCCGCCATCTTGGCAATCAGTTATTGATCGAAGGTAATAAGCACGACGTGTTGGCGACGTCATGTGACCAGAGGTGCAAATTTGGCTGCGTGGCCTCACGCAGGCAGTGAACAACGCGCCGGGGACTGAGAACCAGTCAACTCACAAGTTTTGCGTCTTCATTACAGCGTCGGGAAAAGAAATAACGGGAGAATACGACCATCAGGACTGGGATTCATAAAGACCCTGTTTTCCCCCATTTGACTGACCAGACTTTGGCCGTTTCTGTCTCAATAATGTGTTCGTTTTGTCTCAGCCTTTTTCTCACCTTAGGCCCGAAACCTAAAATTAATGGCAACGGAAAAGTCGCGAAGACGTCGTCGGAACTAAAACCCTGGGAATCAAACAAAACCTTTGGAGAAGGCATAGGTGAGCTCCTGAAACCACCTCAGTTTGAAATTGGTAATGTCATTGAAAGTTGATTAAACGGCATTGATGATTTCTTGATCAATGTAGCCCCTCAAATAGAGGACGTAGGCTTCTTGGAAATTGGTCTGGAAGGGCTCGATTTAGAGCAGAATGGTCATGGGCGCAGACATATTGTTCAACGTTGGCCTCTGTCCTTCTACCCAATGGCATGCAAATAAGACATGGAGCCAACCAGAAAAGTCGCAGTATATATAAGTGGCGGAGCAAGATCGATTAACTCCGAATGAACGGCACCTGACGTGTGGTTCTGGCTTGTGATTGGTCAATAAAGCATGATCTGTTGTACTAGTCTTCTTCACACTATGGCTCTGGTATTCTACAGCACCCAGTCATATGACGTCGCCATCATGACGTGGTGTTCACTTTTGGACCATTGACGCACCAAGGTGGTGGCCACCTGCCATCACGATACATCGTTACTCTCGGAGTCGGCAGCTGGAAAGTGTCAAACAGGACATCCTGTGCGACACTGATCTGGAGATTTTTTTGTCTTAGATGCTTTTCTCTATCGAAACTGGATACAATGCCTTGAATTCGTGTAGTAATGTATCGTCAAATCAAACATGACCATTCCATGTCAATGTACAACCGTTTCTTTGATGCATGGATCGTGTCTTGGTCATTGGTCTTGAGCAAACACAGCTGTTCCAATCTCAAACGACCAATACGTGCCTTGGAGAGCAACTGTTGATTTAAAAGAGCCTAAATTAGTGTTGCTCAATACACCAGCAGGGAATTCTGTAGGCGGTGGACGTACGTTGTTTCTTTCACGCGGGATTATAGCAAAGCATGGTTCAGTGTGTCTACAAACCCTCATTTCTGTCCATTTGACTGTGGTTAGTAGTGCGGGGAGTGCATGTGTGTAATAGCATGTTGTCCTATAAATTCAATGTTTTGCTGCATTGGGAACCGGGAGCCATTGTCGGTGATTATTGCTTCTGGAATTTGATATTTTGTCTCCATTAGATTGTGTGGAACAATACGACGGAAGTAGAGTGTAAAAAAAGGCTGCAGCAGTGTGTCAGGGGATATTCAAAATAAGGATGATGCTGGAGACAAGAAGACCATTTGCAAAGTTTTCGTTTTTGAACCCAGGTACGTTATAAATCCTCCTGATCATGGTGCCAGTAAGAAGGGGCAACATAGTGTAGTGGTGTCACTGTTATATTTATTACCTTAATTATTTTTAAACGCTGTTAGTGCAATTAATGTAACTGGAAATGCATAGAAAATGCTTGCACATTTTAGACGTTTTTCTATTTTAAAAATTGGAAATATTTTCGAGCAACTGAAACTGCCTGCCTTTTTCCAATTTTAGTAGCGATGTAACGAAAACGAAACCTTGTGAAATGAATTTAACTTTCGCGATGGAGTAATAAATATCGAACATAACGACAATTATGATGTATGCAGTAAATGCCACTTCAACATTGAACGCATCTTACTATATGCTTGTATTGAATCATCTGAACTGGCTAACATCATATTGTAAATCTGTGTCAGTTCTAACTAACAAAATCCTTCAAAGTTCAAAAGGCATTGGTTCTACAAATGCTAAACATTGCTGTCGCCAGAAGTAGTAGCAGTTGACGAAGTGAATACAAAGATAAACTAATGTAGAGTTACCGTGGTGTACAGTCAATAAATTGCAAAATATCATTTGTGAAAAGAGAGCAGCATGCGAACTGTGAATAAATCAGTTTATTTCATGGACTCTTTACTTAATGTTTTCTACGTGAGTGCAAATAGCACATGTGGACGCAGGCTAATTCACTGAGCACATCTATCCACCAATCCAAAAGGAAGGGCTAAAGAATTTAAGTTTTGACTTGAAAAATTTTATTAGAAAACATAAAAAGAATATTCAAGGCTAAACAAAGGGAGCATCAAGTTAGGGCTGTCAACGAGAGACTTCGATGAATTGCACAGGAGAATGGCACTGGCCTACGCAAAGCACCGAATCGTAAGCAGAGCAGAAATCAGCATTCCAACAGATGATAACACTGCGGGAGCTGCGTACTTCTCATACGGATGTCCCTTTTCTACATCATCACTAGAAATTAAAACACAGCACACACAGATTGATTTGGGTGAAGATGCGTAGCAATTCATCTAAGGTGGCAAATCGTGCACTTGCTATCGTATAGCTGCATGTAATGAACTAAATGTGTGCATACTATCTAGTGGTTAAATGAGTTTATTACATTCTAAACGCACGTTGGTCTGTATGCACAAACCATGCGAATAGTCTTCTTGGCTTCATCAACAGGCCTTTTTTCACGTTCAGTGTCACCGTGAGCAGGACATTCAAAACTGGCGCAACCATCCTCGTTCGTATCAGACAATATTACCTAATAAGACAACGTGACAATTTGTGTATAGAGAGAACTAGTTTTCTGCACTTGAGCACTGTTTCCAGCTTGAGTAGTTCCCATAGTTAATTTACTGTTTTATGAAGTTCGACGTAAACCTGAATAATGTAGACTGCTTGTTGGCACTGCAGGATACAACGTTTGTGTTTACCGTCATCTGCCTGTTACAAGCAATCCTGTTTCAATTTGAACGTTATTGTGCATTGCAGAATGTAGCACGCTAGCTACAGCCTATTTGATTTGGTCGTGTTATGGTAGGCACGTTGAATGAATAGTAATTTGAATTAAATACTGCTTAATTTGAAGAACATGTTTTGCTTACCTGTTTGTAGTCCAAGCAAGGGTCTTCACCGCAATTATTCGAGTCATTATCGTAAGGCGAATTTACTGAACTCAGTTTTGCAATCATGTCAGCAAAAGATATTTTTCGGTAGTTTCGTACGTTGTATTCCCGATAGTTTCAGACTCTGTCTTCTCTGAGGGTCCAGGAATTTGGCCTACGCACTCTTTGGCCCATGCTGATGCCTGGTCTTAAGGTGTAGTCTGATATTTCTAAACAATAACGAAACATTACGTGCAGCCATAAAGCTTTTCGAAATTATTTTCAAAAGGATCAGCTAACAGCATTGAACCATTTTGGTGATGTGATCAGTTAATTTACTAATAATCGTTTCCATTTTCTTTGCACGTGGTTTAACTTTGTCGCGAATTGTAGCAATTGCTTGTTCAATGGCTGCATGATCCTTAGTCTCTGGTACATGAGGATTCGTTTGTCGACCTGATGGCTGACTTCCATTATCTGTGTCTTTAATAGCTTCTGTTACGCACCACGTCAGAGCTAGGAGACAGAATAGCTCCATCATATCTACAACATACACGGTGATGCCACTAAATTTGATCTGATTACCTTGACCTCTGCGCCAATATTAGGCAAATGTAATTGCAAAGTGAGTTGTCACGAAAATATGTCTTACACTAGGCTTCAGCAGCTTCCAATGTACAAATCATTGCTGGATGCATCGAAAGCCTCAAATTAATCGTAGTAGTATAAAGTCCCTTACAGTCGATGCACTGACATGTGTGCTTCTTCACATTAGATTCATTACGCTTTCATTGATTGTGTGAAAATCGAGCTTACTTAAAATACCATGAACTAAACTGTCAGACATAAAACACACATTGACATGATAACTGATAGTCAACTATATTCGAACAAAGTGAGCAACAACTCAGCATTATTTAGCGCTTGGAAAAGTTGAACTGTGAAAATATCTCCTAGCTTTCATATCTGCCTGTTCACGCAAATGTAATTGCAAAGTGATTTGCAGCGAAAATATTTCCCATACACGGCTTGAGCAGCTTTTAATGTACATATCATTGCCGAATGCCTCGAACGCCTATAGTAATGTTAGTAGTAAAAAGCAAGAGATTACTTCCCTTGTTTAATCAGCCTTTATATTTCGTCTAGTTACCGGTAAGTATGAATCATGTGAGTATATGGGAAAATTATTACCTTCTATCCTAGTATATTTTTCTTAGTGGAATGCTGATTATTTCATTTCATTTGACTGCTCGTATGCAAACTCGAACCCCTGCAGCACCTGCCCGTGGCACCATCTTACTTCATTTTATAATACACGCGGTTTAAGTTTTGTCCAAAACTTATTGGTTAGTCAAATATTTAGTCGTGGTATGTGGAATGAGCCAGTAAAAATAGCATATTGACTGGGCGACTATAGCAGCTGGACAGTAAGAATGTAACTTTTGCTATGACATGACCTTCAGTAGAGCACCAGATTCAGAATGACGATCTGACATGTTATTAAAAAAGAAACACATACAAAACAACGTGATCATGTATATTTTAAATGTTCAGTTAAGCATCAAATATGTTTGACGTACCTGAACTCAAGAAAAATATCGACTTTAATGGCACATTTTGACCTCTTATTTAGCTGTGTTGCATGCACACAATTAATCACAAAATGGAACTCTTCAACAGGCTTCTTCAATTCAGTTCTGTGAGCCTTGCATTTGTGTTCAAGTGCGTGCAAGTGTTTGGCAACGACATAATAGGTTTGTTTATAATAATGGATCCATACTGATTCATACTGACATAATAGTCTAAAGTAATATTAAAATTTTTGAAAATTTATGATGTGCACTTTTGATGTTAAAAACTTTTACGTTTTCGACAGAATTTCACAATTTTTTTTACTTTTATCTAGCACTCGACCGGGTTCGAGGTTAAAATACTATTCAAGCCAGTTTGTGTCAGAAGTCATGGGATGCATATACATCATTTCATGTGTCTGAGAATCCGGGTCAAGAAGCCAGCATCATCGTTGAGATCTAAGAAATACAGCAGTTGGCACATAGCAACACGATGAAGCAAATGCTTGTTCAATGGTGGCATGGTCCTTTGATTCTGGTACTTGAGGTTGTGGATCGGATTGTTGACTTCCAGTACCTGAGTCTTCAGCGGCTGGTGTTGCGCACTACGTCAGAGCAAGGAGACAGATGAGCTTCATCATCATATCTACAAAGTACACGGTGATGCCATTAAATTTAAATTGAATACCTTGATGTCTGTGCAAATATTAGACAGGCGTCGAAAGAGAACTGCTAAAAGTTTAATTTTTAACCTAGCTGAGACGAGCAAAATATCCTTAAGGAAAAGGATATTCTGATTGGTGGTAGCAATCGTCTGCCAACCGATGCATTGACCCGTGTGTGCCTCTCAAAATTCATTGTGTATCGCATGTCGCAATTATTTGGTTCGGGAGATTTCTTCAAATACCTTTCTGCATTTCCAACAACAGAAGAACATGTCACCACTGAACAGACATTCGCTAAGTTACGGGACAAAGTTAAACCACCTGTAAAGAAAATGGAAACGATTGTAAGTTAATCAGCTGGTTACCTCTGGAACCTAGTTTAATGTTGTTAGGTTTGACGCATTAAAGCCATTGTGAAAAATTTACCTGGCTGCACGTGATGTTTCTTTATTGTTTAGAAATATCAGACTACACTTAAAGACCAGGCATAAACGTGGGCAAAAGAGTGCAATGGTCAAACGCTAATATCATCAGAGAAGACCGAGTCAAAAAACATTGGGAAGACTACTTACGACACTACCAAAAAATATCTTTTTGCTGGCATGATTGCAAAACTTGGTTCTTCAAGTTCGCCTTAGATTATGACCCTTGCTTGAACTAAAAACAGGTATGCAAGCAAGTATTTCAAAGTCTGCAACATTTATGTCAAATTAACACATCAAAGTATCACATCACGATTGACCTAAATATGCTACAGCTGGCATGCAATAATTTGTAATACACAATAACGTTGTACAACCCCACGTAAGTTTGATATCTGTATATTTGTGATGGCAAATTGAAAGGCCCATCTAACTACTGTCTCAAATATCTTTCATTACTTCCAGTTATAAAATAGCAAATAGACGATTTGCCACCTTAGATGAATTGCTACGTATTTCCACCCAAATCAATCTGTGTATGCGTGTGTTTCCATTTCTAGTGGTGATGTAGAAAATGGACATCCTTATGAGAGGAACGCAGCTATCGCAATGTTATCATCTGTTGGAATGCTGATTTCTGCTCTGCTTACGATTCGGTGCTTTGCGTAGGCCAGGGCTTTTTGGTGTGCAATTCATCGAAGGCTCTCGTTGACAGCACTAACTTGATACTCAATTTGTTTAGCCTTGAATAGTCTTTTTATGGTTTCTAATAAAATTCTCTACGTCACCACTTAAATTCTTTAGCCTTTCCTGTTAGAATGTGGTTGCTGATTGAGTCTGTGTATGATCCTCTTTGTCCACATGCGCAATTTAGAGTCACGTAAAAAACATTAAGAAGATGTTCTATAAAATAGTCATGTATCCATAATTCAAGAAGCCAATGTATGCTGCCGTTTTTTCACAATATGATTTTTCAACATCCGTTGACTGTGCATTATTGTCGCTCTATATTATTTTATTCTCGATTACTCTTCTTAAACTACTGGTACTTCTAATTACAACTATGGTCAGCAATTGTGAAACCGATGCCTTTAACCCTTGAAAACCTTTGTTGGCTAAAACGAACATGGCTTTTAAGTTTGATGTTAGATAGTTCAAATCATTCAAAGTAGGCACATAAAAAGACGCCTTGGATGTCGAATTGACATTTGCTCCATGCATCCTGGAGGTATCTTAATTATCATCGTGTTCAATATTTATTACTACGCTCAGTGCTACGCATGGGAATGAAGGCAGTCAGTCAAATCAAATGAAGTTGCCTCGGATGCTTACTCATTGTTTAACCTCTTATATTTCTGCAGAAAATCTATTTTTTATACACCTGTAGTGAATCCACACTCATGGGTTATATTGCGATGGATGCATCAGTTTAACATCGAGGAGTCGTGTGTGTTATTGGCCATGATGTTACAGCCATCTAAAACAAAACTAATTTATATGGGGCACTGCCTAGTCAAAATTCGTGAATGTTTATTTGCTTATTGCTCTGCATCGGTTGTCATGCGGGTTGCCGTTTGGATTTATTAGCTGATGTGACGATTACCCGCATTGGGCCTAAACCCTGAACTAATGACCTCTGAGTATTTTGTTATTCGGTTTCAAAAAACCTACTTTATATGCCCATGCAGACTCCTTTACTGTGGTCTGTTTAAATGGCGATCTTCTGAAGCAAAAGCTGAAGTTGCATTCAATCTTTAGTTTGTAAGAAAAAAATGACATTAGAAAGAGACAACCACATCTACCAGAGTATTCTCGCAACGGGTTTGCCTTGGTCGATTTTTAAACACAATATCTTTTAATAGGTCAAACAGGAGCAAAGTCATTGCCAATTTATTGTAAACTATAATTCTAATCTACCTGAAGGCAATTGCAAAACCAGGGTAACTTTGGTCTCTGCAAGCGGGTGCTGCCTAATATTTTGCCTAAGCCAACTTGTAGCTTAGCTCCATTCCAGCACGATTTACCGATTTTACAAATGCATATAGAGAATTGTGTTAACGCCGTAATCTTACTAATGAGACGCAGTGCATATGCTTCGTAGGAAAACAAAAAATGACGCAGGTGATTAGTGCAGGAGTGTCAACGAAGATTCTAAATTTCTGAGTTTCAATTTCGTAAACGTCAATGATATTTAACTAAAATATCCTTCATCAAAGTCGGCAAATTCCATGTCGAGGGACCAGCAATTAAAATTGTTTTGACAGCTGCTAGTTAGCTCCGATAAACCTGGTGATGTTAAAAGTAGTATGCGTTCATTTTCGGGTCGATGATACTCGTTCCAACATAAACAGATCCCTTACCACGCTCCAGACTCAAATAGTTGGGAAATTCCTAGATTGTACTCCTATCGTGTTTTCTTTCTGTTCTGTTAGCACAACAGAATGGTAGAACCATGGACGACCCTATTTCTGTGAGCCTCTGTTCAGCACACAGCACTTCATAACACGTCTACCCGGATAGTCATTAATGCTCTAGATTATTGTATAAATAAAGGAATACTTTTGCGATCGGTCTTCGCATGTTGTTACAAATTTGCATTGAGATTGCGCAGCAGATTTTGTCGACTAATCTGACCACATGATAACTACAATCTCTTTAAAAATTGAAAGCTGCTGTCCCAACCATAATCTACCAGCTCAAATGATGCCCGTCTCTGACACAACCGCTCTTGTGTCAATCTTGGTGACAGGCCTTCCTTTCACCTGCTATACAACATACCCAACCCGTCGGCAATGGCAAAACAGACAAGTGTTTTGTGTTAGCTGTACATCGAATATCTCTTGACAAACGCAAATGCACGCAGACACTATTGGAGAAACGTCTTGAAAAAATGTAGTAAAATTCAAAATTTTATCAAGGAATCTGTTCCTAGCTGCACACCCTTCATTTAACCACATACATAAACCGTGGTTTGTCTGTCTGCGTAAAATAACAAGGGATTCCGGCTCTAAAAATCATCACTTTTGTGTCTGGCTAGGCAGTTGACGTAAATGAAGTAACAGTTGCAATGTCCTGCTAAATTGTGGCAGTTCTTGTACAAATGTCAGCCAAATGTAACCTTGGTTTTCATATGTGGTAATTTTGAATGCTGCCAGCAGAATTGACCTTTTTTCCAAAAATTGATCGATTTTATTGTTAGTTTACTTTGAAAACCGCATGCATGCATAATGCAAACTAGGCCTAGATCTAAGATAAACAGCTTCAATCCATACGTTGTTATGGACAAGTTGGTAGTTACATGAAATGTGTTGACCCCAGGCTTAACTCAGCCCTGGTGTACATTAAATAGCAAAACTGCTAACTTACTCTGGGCCGTAAAATAAACAAATATTAGAAACGAATGACTATATTCTCAGTAGGAGTGGGCAGTTTTGAAGTCGATTATCAGAAAATGAAGCTATAGTTTATGGATCTCCTCTACATCATTGCTTTAAATAGATTTTTTTAAACTGAAATCGATAGAGTGGAAAAAATATGTATGATATTGTAAAATCTGTCGAAAAGTGAAAGCCCTTTTTTTAATAGAAAGTGCATGGATATAGATCTTCAAAATTTTAATATTATTGTTGCCTATTATGTCATGATGAATCCATTGAAATAACTAGGCCTAGGATGTCATTGCCAAACACCTGCATGCACTTAAACACACACAAGGCTAATTAAACTGATTTAAAGAAGACTTATGAAAATGTCATTCTTGTAAATAATTATTTGTCCGCGGCATAGCAACAAGAGAGGTCCACATGTGCCATTAAAGTGGATATGTTTCTTGAGTTCAGGCACATCAATTACATTTGTTGATAAGGTGTGCATTTTAAATCTGTATGACATAATATTGTTATTTATTATTATGTAAGATTGTTTTTCTGATTCTAGTGCTCTGCTAGAGGTCATGAATTAGAAATTGTTTTAATGCTTTTGTCACCTATGGTTTTATACCAAGGCTAAATATTTGCATAAATTATGAGATCCAGACACTACTTAAGCCACGTGTTTTGTGAATTAAGGTGAGATGGTTCCACGAGTAGAAGCTGTTGCAGACATTCGTGTTTGCAAATCAACAGTCAATGTGGTAAAATAGTCAGCGTTTAACTAATAATCTAGCTTTACCGTGACTAAAGAGAATTGATGATATAATAAGCAAAAAACATATAAAGGACATTTTGGTACAAGTTATCACTTGCAAACAATGTATGTTCTATGCCTCATTACTTCCATCGCTACTTAATTCTTTTATAGATTTGCTCAAAACGCATTGTGAGAATAGTTCAGCTGGCGAGCTGTTTTGTAAATGCGGACACCTGCTTGACAGACGCTGGTGGTCGAGGTTCTGAAGTCGCATCAGTCATCCGAATTTACGCAGAGCCCAAGTTTGCACTTTCAGATTACTTGACTAAACACTGGTGAGTTAAACAGGGAAATCAATGCTAGTCATTTGAAAACAGAAGTTGTACTTGCATAATAATTGTGGTTATGGGTAACAAATAGAGTCTTTTTCTTGTCGCAGAATATTTTTCTTTTCTGAAATGCGCTGTATCTCATGGATATGTTAAAATATATTTACCAACGTGGATACTTTCAGCGCCTCAACAGGTCAAATGATTTTCTTTGACTTTGTTAAACACGCGCACCCACATACACTTGAACCACGTTTAACTAACACGAGGAGGCCAATTAAATTGGTTTCATTGTAGTAAATAGTGCCCACATTACAATTGGTACTGTTATGTCAATCAGTTTAGACCAATTTACTGACCCATGCAAGTATTACATAAAAACATGTAAACTATATCGAGATAGTAGAAGCAACGTTTGAACAATTATTTGTCAAGTAAATATTTAATATGCGAAATTGATATTATATAAGGGGCTCGTACTACTATTAATTTGAGGCTTACAATGTAGACATAATGGGCCATGTCGACCTTGGCCAATTGTCTGCCTGTTTGAATTCGAATGGCCTGCGAGGAGGAAATGCAGCTAACCAGAGACAGACACCAATGAGGAGCAGAATATATTAAGCGTCAGGGCCAGTGTGGTTGACTTTGGTAGACGTTGCGAAAGTGCTTTTCTGGCTTCTGGCTGTTTAATGGGGCCTGACCCAATTGTGCCAGTCTTTTTTTATTCTTATGCTCAAATATTTCACGGTGCAGAATACTGAGCTTGGCAGCAAAGCTGTTGAATTCGCTTGTGGCTTAGTTGGCGAGTGAACTCACTATACTATTTAACGAATTTGGCACCTAAATTGAATACAATGAGGGCAACTTTACAAATCAGGTATCAATCTTGACAAGCCATTTACTAGAGTTAAATAACCTTTCTGTCCACGAGTGCCAAACTCACAAATCGAAGTGTTCAAGTAACTTGCTTAACAGAAATGGACAGTCCAAATAATATTCATTTACAACGTCATTCTTATCAGGTGCAGTTATGTAGTATAAATCAACTGATCTTCTGAATGAAATGATTTTGAACTAAGACGTATTTTATATAAAGCTAGTAGTGTGAAATACGGCCTAGTGAGTAACGACGTGGACTTAAACTCTGCATGAATTTGTAATGGCACTATGAACCGGATACTCAAAAATGCCCTAGATTTAAGTTAGGTTAGGAAATATTTTCACAATAATTATTCATGTATTGTTACACGTGTGCATGGAGATTTTGCAATAGAATTTGCAAACTTATTCGAAACAACGACATCTGCATTTCCTTTGACAAACGGAAAGCTGCTGTCGTAATTATAACCTCAAATGAGTTCTTTGATACGTCCTCTCTGGCATCAAACTAGGTGCCAGGTAAATAAAACTCATTACAGTTTATTTAATTAAAATAGTTTTTTTCGGAAACAAAATAACTACTTAATGCTTTACCAGCCTACTGGATTTTGATATCTTGATTTCGCTGTTCAATTTCAGCATTGAGCAGAATGCAATCGGGAAAAAAAACACTGTTTGCTAAGAACACCTTCAAACGTGGCCTACACAGTTCATCCATGGGTCATCCACAGGCAGATGCCAGTGTCATTCAGTTACGATTCATACAATTGCATTATAAAATTGGTTAGTAGTTACTACCCATTGATGTGATGTATATATGACTGTTTCATTAGAATCAATGCTTTTAATTTAAAAAAAACAACGCAGTTGACAATAAAATCTGCTTTTTATTAAGGCAACAATCTGTACTTACGGAATAACAGGATACGCGTGTAGCACAAATCAAATGGCAAGCCAGAGTGGCTGATTTAAATTAGTAATTTATCTCACAATCGTGGCTATTGTAAGACTGCGCATTGTAGATTTAGCTAGGAACTAAAAGTAGGTCTACTCAGGTAACACTAAGCATGTGTAGGTTAAGCCATAATGTCACTTGTGGCCTACTCTAGAACGTGCAATGGACCATCAAATGCCGTACATAGGCAAAGCTAGGTATTGATGTATTATCATTATTTCTTTGGATTCTATGATATAAAGCCAGTTGGGCATGAACACTGAGCAGCTCAAGTCGAACCAATTGGATGACCAGACACCTAGGAATACTCAGTATTTTGTCTAATCTACTGTTTTAGCAGTTTTATAACAAGTGCTCTACCTTCGGAAATGGCATGTATTCCTTATTAACTAAAAGCTTCATTTGGCTTAGTTTACTTACATCACCAATTTCCTATTTAATTTGCTGTTAAACACCTGCGTCACCTATTGGAGGGACGTGATTCCAAATTTTTATTGAATTAAATGTCCTTAGTTCATAGGTTTAATGTAGCTTTTGTTCGAACCTTAAATAGGGCGAAAAACTGTGTTTCGATATTAAGAGGTACCTGATGCAAGTGTCGAAAAGAGGTAAATATGAGCAGACAGGAATTTGTTATGTAAACATTTTGTTACTAGGAGCTAAAGGTGTTTGTGTTGCAATGTAAAATATAAAAACATGCAACCAGAGTAATAGAACCCTAGAACTAACAGTAACAGGAGTAAATCTTACCGCATCTCTAACTCATGACATCTACCTTGTAAAGTAGAATACTGTGTCGCAGACATAGCCACCCCTTCATTACAAAGCTCATTAGTAATCATAAACGTTTTTGAAGCCCTGTAAAGGGGCTGTCTAAAATTGGCGGAATAGTGAATTGTACCAAATAGGCACATAGGCTTATGCTCCCCTTATATGTCCTGTTAGTGTCCTCGAGCTTTCACACAAAAATGTTAGCCATTACGCTGACCACGGCAACGGTGACAATCAAAAAGTTTACGCCGCAGTGTGAATTGGATATGTTAAATAGGCAACTAACTTGAGTGCCCAAACCAGTTGTAGAAATCAACTAGTCGACCTTCTCGTTTTCATAAGGTAAATTGAACGATTTGAAGGCCTAGATGTGACTAAATGGGTACCCACAGGCCTGGTCCTTGTCAGTATGCCGCTGATGGTACCAGCATAGGCCAGATCGTTACCCGGATTGGCTGGATAGACGAAATCGAGATGAAGACCGTTTCAACGTTGCGGATGCCTGAAGGAGCTGCTCGGGTTACCTTTAGCAAATTCATTAAAATTCAATGATGGTTTTTTTTAGTCGTTCTTCCAATTTATTGATGCTCAAAGTGTAGGTGTTAGCTGAATTGCCAGAGAAGACAGTCTAATGGAAAAAAACACTCGTATATTTTATCTCAGCGAGTTTCTCTAGTTGTGTGTCAGAGTTATGGCATTGGTGTTCGCGGGGAGATATTAGCCCCATTACTGGCGCGGAACAGAGTCATTGGCCTTGTTATCTCCGGTAAAGGAGCTCATTTGTCGAAGAAGTTACGAAGATCACCTGTCGCCTAGTTCTATACCAGAAAGCAGGTGTCTAAGACCGGCCTTGGTCGAGCAGCACTTTTTAATTTGTCATTGGGTTTGTCCGGGGGCATTGTTTAAATTAGATCAATAACTTCGGATGCAACTTTATTGTTGGTAAAGGAACAACGTGCAGCTGTTTTGAAGACTCAGAAATAACGTTCAGATTACGAAATGCAACCACAATTTACATAAACCACACTCGAGCATTGGAGCTGTAAGGCGGGAAAGCTGACGGAAATACTGTTTTTTTACAGGGGAACGTAAAGCAGTAGGGTCAGTCATTGAAGATAAAAAAAACTGCAAAAACAATTTCACAGAAATCAGCAGCCAACGGAGTTGAAAAGAAAAGATTTTGTTCACCGGGATTACCAAATATAGTGGTTTGTGGTCTAGAACTACCTTCTAGCCTTCTTGTTAACAGACCGCAGCAACCCAAGAATGGGGTAATGAGTGCCGACAGACGACATGACCGTTTATTAGTTTCACACCAGCCAAGTGTATTTTAGTATGTGGATGATTGAACGGATGATGGGCATCTGATAACAGTAACTAATGAAAGGGGAATTAGTCCTTGTCAACGTCAGGTCGGTAAACAGGGTTAACTCAGGCGCGATCGCTGTCAGCCGCCGCAGATTCTCTTCTTTAAAAAAAACTTAAGTTAGATTTCTTTTTTTCAAAACACTTCTTTTTTGTAAAAAACCCTTTAATATATTGAATGTATTAATGCGAGTAAGATGCAACATGTTTTTGTTGTTATTAGCCCTGCGCCGCACTTTGGCAAAAATGTTTACCACAGTTATTGCATACCATGTCCCAAGCCAAAAAACAAATCAGTATAGTGAAATGAACATGATCTTTCGTTACCACAACAACTCACGACATGCTGCTTAAATGTGGCTAACGTAACCATATCTTGAATCGTGTATAGTCAACCTCTTAATGGGATCGCTCCGCCTGCGACACATGGTTCCTCTGTATCGTAGCATTTCGACAGCCGCGCGGATCCTTAATCCCCCCTCATTCACACAATTTATCTTAGATTATCCTAATACAAAGGTCTCAATGTCAGCACATATATGACTCACGCATCCGAAGTATAAATACGCACACGCATGCCCCACATATGACACAACGACATCAACGAGATTGAGCTCTGAAGTAAATAGTTGTGTCCCGTCCTCTCCAGTCTTTTCCTTCATCGCGGGCATCAGGCAAACTGAATCGTGCCAAGGTTAGTTCCGTGGCTCCGGCGTGGCTCAAAACCACATGCTGGGGCCCACAACAACCAGCGCATACCGGCCTGTTCTTTGTTATTCTTATTCTTATCTTATCTAGCCAAATTAAGACATTACTGTGGGCCTAGAAGCAACGCAAACTCTTCAAATTGTTATCTTACCTTTTGCCCAACACTGTCTGTCTCTTCCCTCGAGCCCTCTGCAGTCCTTGACGGTTCAATGGAATATATCTGCTTCTTCCTACAAGTATCGTTTTACTGTTATTTTGGTAGTCAACTCAAATGATGCGAATATCTCTGAAGGACATGATGGTTGTCACTTGCCCATTTATGTCACTACCTAGTAGGCTGGTTAAACTACATTGCCGTAGATAGTTACAGTCATAGCAATGCATTCATCAAACCTTGCTATTTGAAGGCGGACAATCAATTAATCAATATATACCTGCCTGTTTCTTATACAATAACCAGGAGAATTTTTTTAACTGCTAAATGTAAGGTTAAGCAGTTAAAAAAAATTATTAGTGTGGAGTCTGAGTATTTTTTGAACACTGCATTTGACATGACTGATTCTATCCATGAAAGTGGTTTTTTTTATTAAAGTATCGGTTATTTGAAACATAAACAGACTAATCCGGGCACAAATGCCGAATGACTTCTGTTTCAATGATGAGCCTATAAAGTAAAAAAAATGCATTGCATGTGTCTATATATTGCAATCAATGGATCAGCAATTTGTGTTTCGTTGTGTGCATCGCACATTGGAGTGCATTTTAAGCCACGACCAAGTGTCATCGTTGTCCTTATGCCAAATGTGAGAAGCCCAACTGCGTACAAACTGCTGCCATTACGCCATCCAACCAAGACGCCCTAGGAGACTACGACAATAATACAAAAACACCTTGGATTGTCGCATCACGCGATAGCACATATTGCATGATATTTTTTATTCCGATATTACTTAACAGATATCAGCTATTTCAGTGTTTCCTAAAAATAAATGTAGGAACTAGGCAATATCGTTATTGGCTCTGCCAGACTTTAAAAATTAGACAAATTTGTTTTAGATTATCGTGGGCGAGTGTGCTTAATCGTTACAGATGCCAAGTAGAAGTCTCTCAATCCGAGTTGCAGCCTTTGAACACGTTTTGTCTTATTATATTTGAGCAGATGTACTGTAAATGGCAGCTATCACACTGCCACGAAAAAAACTATTATTTTTGTGTTATTTGCTAACTTTTATATAAGGACATTGCCATTACACTGAATTTGTTTTTTTTTACAAACTGTAACCGAAGACACTTAATTCAAAAATAACACCAACGAAATTCAAAATAACCAAGACTGTGCGTGCCACTTCATTTCATGATTGTGGCACGTTATGTTGCTATGCTCATGCTTTTAGATTGCACAATATATTGGAAACGCATATTGAGGTTGAAAATGTTCAAAATTTAAACGTGGACAATTGTTCAGGTTAATGATACAAAAAAGCAAATGTCGAAAAGTTTAGAATAAAAACCCATTTTATACAAATGCGTCGTAGATTTTCGGTTCTTGCGCTATGTCAAATGCTTTACTAGTTTCAAATATAGCGTAACACAAATTGCACATAACCTTTTAAATAGCAGATAAAATCCCAGGACTCAAATTCAAAACTTTATTTGCCATTACATATACAAAATTACCACATAACCAGACGTTTTAACGGAAATGCTGCGCTTTTCCTCATTCTTTTAGTTACAGAACGTTAACGCAATTTGTCTCCAAAGATGCAGTAAAACCTTATTACCTGCCCCTTCAAGAGGCTCTAAATAACAGGATTTTAGGTATACAATCCGCATTAGAGCAATAAACAACAAAAAAATACTCGGACACATCAAATTAAATAATTGCTTATGCACACTTATTATTCTAATCAATACAGAATGTCTCCATTTCAGCTGAGTTAGATCGTTCATTTCCCACTAATCATATTGAAGTGTGTCTTTAGGTTAATGATTATTTAATGTAATCTTATATCTCATGGTACTGATGAGAGGAGTTTTCTTTCGTTGCCTTTTGATTTTACATCAAAGTTGGAACTGATAACTAAACAACAAATAGATGAGTCACGATGGTTGAGCTTTTGGGTACGTGGGTGTTATCGTCTGCTTTGGAATTATGCATGGGATAAATGATCATAACATTAATCAATTCAAATGATAATGAACAAGAATTATGAATGATCCAATAGGAATTGCGATAAGTTGATAACTCGCACATCCACGCTGAGCTAAACATCAAAAATTTACACTTTTTTTCCGGATAATAGGTATTGCTGTATCTCTAGCAGCCTTATTATTTAAATTCTTTAAATTATTTTGCAAACAGACTAAAATATACATCTTCTTTGTCAATCATGACTAAAAGTCCAAGAAAACCTGATTTAAATATTTAAAACACCTTGACATTTAAGTTCTCTTAACCGAGGCAAGTTGCACTAACAAAGCACGCATTAGGAAGCCTATTAAGTTGAATTAACGATGTTCTGTGGAGTCTTAATTTTTGTTACATGATTAAAGGAATAACGGTCCATTATTTTCTATACAAAGCATATAACAATTATGCGTTGATGCTTTGAAATCCATCTAAGACATGTCGTCCTATTATTGAATGGCCAGAAGACAAAACGCTGTAGTATCATTTGCCGAAGCCTTTACTTCCGTTTTCAAGTTATTAAGGGATGCGCCCAACAAAGTTTGCGAGAAAACTTAGGGAAGACACCATATTAATTAGGCGGTGCTTTGAGGTTTGAGGTTTACACTACTTTCGGTGATCTTCACAATTAGTGACCGCATATGTATTAGGTGTCATGTGAATATAGTAGTGAAATAAGACGATTTTAGCCTCCGCAGATCAACCGAACCATTTCGTCGTTGACAAACACCTAAATTCTTGCAACGCATCTTTAACTATTTTTTTCAATGTCATTTGGCGAGGTGTCTTGGATGTCAGTTGTGCTCAGTTGGCATGCTACTAACAGTTGGCACACATGTTTTGCTGTGTTTAAACAGAAGTAGGTACTCTGATAGCTTGCCATAATTATCCAAGATATTCGTATATAACGATGCATATATTGGCCCACCAATGAACACTGTTCATTAGATTGTTGTTAGGCAATAGATTGAAGGCCTACATTTAACCTACAAATTACTTAGACTATAAGTTTTTTTTCTTTCACGCGGCATGGCTTTTTCATTTAGTTCAAGTCGGTAATTAGCGTACATAGATAACGATGTCCTAGTGTACACGTCAAATTCTCTTTTATTGCATAGATTAATCAGGCGAGATACGATAAAAACAAAGTGCTCAATTAGCTAATGAATATGTTAGCCAGTTTCTAATATTGGTTTGTGTTTAGTGACTATGTTAGAATCAAATGTGGAAATATGGCAAACTTTCGACGAACGAGACGGAGTGAAATATGTTCACTAGTTTACCAGATGGAGTTGACTACCGATTCCAGGGTACACGAGAATATTGGATTCATGAGAACTTGTAGAAATATTTTATCACATGTTACATGTCGTGTCTCTGTTCTCGAGATATTCAGAGGTAGCAGATTGCAGCCTGTTTTTAATGTGTTTTAAACTCTTTGAAATACGGGCAATAAGTCACTGTGTCTAATTCGTGCAAATAGTTTAAAATTAAATTAAGCGATATTTCTTATTTTACTCAGATCACCTCCATGCAAACAGAAAATTATATTATTACAGAAAGACGAATCCGGCTACTTTCACAGAAAAATAATTGCCGTTGTGACGGGAATCATTAAATAGGTAATAAAGGTGACTGTTATTTAGGCTTGAAATTTTCCACACAATGTCTAAACTTATAGACATGTTCAAGCATGTTCATGTCTAACTGAGATTCTAAAGTCAGAAGATCTGCATTGTCTATTTCAATCACATTTGAACAATCGCAGGTCTTATTTCAATGACATGAATACGTCATTTGATGTAGTACCACTATAGCAAAGTGTGCGCACGTAGCGCAACCACAAAGGAGGGACTGCTAGTGCTTTTTTGCATATTTCCAAAATCAGAAGAACAGTCTTGCCTTTGCCAAGCACACACACTTATTTTGCTATCTTACTCACTTAGGTTGTGTACTAGTTATGCTTTTTTATTACCATTATATTGTTGATACACATCCGTCGTTTGATATGTCCTGATTAAAACGTTTTCGTACAGACTCTCATATAAGTAAAATAAATGCAAAATAAGCCTAGCGTCATGTTCACAAAAGAATACAGTCAAATTCAAATTATATCCTCTAATTTCAGTGCTGTTGCTGAATCTGTGGTTATTGCCATCGTAAGAAAACATGAACAATTGTCGATGATTTCAAAATAAATTTTTGCTCTAAATATACCCGCAGTGTAATTTTGCAGAAGTCACTGTGATACCTTAAGAACGTCACGACAGTTTAAGAGCGGATTCTGACAATGTTGATTCAGTTGATAGCAACCTACTGCATTGCACGCTTATCCAAAGAGGATATTGTCTTAATGACGGTGGATGAGATGTGAAAGCCGCATTAATCAGCTGAATTTAATCAGAGCAACATGACTAACACAAAAGGAAATGAAAGCGTCATTAGAGAACATTAGTTACGATTGCAAAACAATTGCGGCAATAGGTAACAAATTGAACCAGTTGCTTAACCCTGAACATTTTTTCTACACTATGGTTTACCAACGTCAATACTTGCAGCTCCTTAGCACATAAGAGGTTAGGCTTTATCTTTGCCAAACACACACACTTGACAAATCATGAGGCACATTTCACTGAAATAAAGAAGCTATTGAATTGGCGTCATTGCAGTAAAAAAGTGCCCACATTGCAACAGGTGCTACTGTGATCAATATTTTGCCCTGTTTGCTAATCCATACAGGTATTAAAGAAACTAAGTCTAACAAGTAAACTGTTTTCGAATCACTCTTAATTTGTGGCAAACGATTAATCTATCAATGATTTCTACATCGTTTAATCCGTGTGTAGCAAATAATTTCGTGACAAATCTCTTTGGATTTACATTTGCTTAAACACTTTACATGAAACATATTTCTATAGTTCAGATTTTTTAAACGTTTCTTAAGGCCTACTTGTTTCTGACTTTATTTCGCATTTAGCGGACCGTTAGTTATCACATCGCAGTGTATTTTATAACTAACAGTTTTGTTCTTGCAATGTTAAGTAAGCCTGCTTTCCTCATAGTTACTGAAAGCGTGGGCATGCACTTTGAAGATGCACGCATGCCAATGCTTCGATTGGGACACAATTGCTTCCAACAATCACAGTATCAGGCAATTTGAGGATAGGTGTAACCTAGCAGTACACTTAAAAGCCTCATTCTAGGATCGTTTCATTACAGGTCCGGCTTCTGTAAGACACTGGTAAAGCCACATAACAATCAACTCAATCAGAGAATTTGGACATTTTTTTTGAAAAATCACCCCGAGTTAAAACTTCAGACTTTCAAGTAAATTTTTGATTGATATCTGCATTTAACAGCACAAGAGTGTCAATGGATTCATTGACACAACGTTACTTTAGAACACCGAAAATGTCGCGGCAGCGACTAAGTGCATGATGAAGTTGAATGAAAAGTCTAATTAGCTCAAATTAAAATTTGTACACCTCAAGACTGAACAAACTGCACAATTTCTTTTCTGCAAAAGACCCAGCCCTACCTGATTTTATCACATAAAACCAATAATTGCGAATCCTTTTGTCGCATTGTATTATATTAAGACAACAGTTTTAGAGATTTCAACTTCGCTTTTAGTCTATGCCTTTGGCAATACGCAGTGAAATCGCAGTAGTCACAACAGTTTCACAACCCAGGTTGACAAACTAAAGTTAATGATAGTGGATAATAGTGTCAGCCGATATTGATACGTAAATGAACAGAACAACGTGAAACGCACTCCGCAGATGCCATTAGATTGATACCTGTTCAAGCTTGGAAACTGTGTTCACTCGCTGACAACCATTGTGTTAAAAATAGAGCTGTTATATCTACCCTTTGTGTTACTTGTCCTGTCACTTATGCAAACCTCTAGGCTTGGGATGCCACATGAGCACACCTCAATACAAAGGCGTCACGCTTAATGTCCCCTTCACTTAAGCTGAATATGCATCGCGTAAAATTCAAGTGTGTGCATGGCAAGGTAGAAGTTATACCTCAGGAGAGTTATGAACAAAAAACGTTTTAGCATTTCTGGTTTCAATGAAAATATTTGAAGTGTTTAATTTTGTTTGCATTTGATTTAAAATCAATGTTGTCAAAGGTATACAAAGTTCATTCCATTAGATCCCAAGAAAACCGTTATCACAAAATTGTCATTTACGTTTACTCAATCGGTGCTGATGTCTTTTCATAACATTCTTTTATATGGTAATATTGCCGATTTAAAATCAAATTAAATTATATTTTCCATAACCAGCATTGCTATAACAAATTCATTTGTTGTGATTTTAAGTCTAGTTGCTTAAAAGTTGCGGTTGCGTAAATCCACTTTTTCATTTGCGTCTCTTACCAGTCATCTATCATCTACTTACTCTACGCACACAGAGACAGCTGGCTAGCCTCTTTTCACGGGTCGCTTCGGTTTGAGAAATTCCGGTTTGTAATGCAGAGGTAAGCAACTCACTATATTATAATTGTGCGCCCTTTGTTTTTTAAAAAAAAATTAAGGCTTTATAGACAAGGACTGGGTTTCAGTCAATAATATATCATCTTGCGGTAGCTAGAGTTTCGCACTACTTTACAACAATCTACTTAAGAGCCCATGACAAAAGAAGAAAAGCGGAAGAAGAAGGGACAGAGCACACGACCGTTTCTTAAGGTCAAAACAGATAAGTGGACAATGGTACAAGCATCATTCACGCAAGGTGGCTATCGGTCCACTACAATCTCAAGCAATTTGCATAAATGCTTTGATTTGGCAGCTTTTCAAGCAACAAAAGCTACTAATATGACATCATTATGTCTGATAAACTTCCGTTTTATGTTAAGCGTTGCACAAATGTTCACCTTAATGGCGCTTGTGGCTACATTTACAAGGTTAGTGACGCTACCAGTCTTTTTCATACTAGAACGCGGATATTGTACAGTGGTGCGTTTTAGTTGTTGAGACTGTCTTGAATATAATTCTTCTGCTCTAAAGAAGAGAATCTCTTATTTTTCTTCTGACTTATTTATGTCAACTTTGTTTGTGATTGCTGCGTCGTCAGAGTAGATGGTTTACATTTTTTCTCTCTATTGATTTGACACCAAGATCTCTGTTATCTCTGTTCTCTAATATAAACACTTTTCATTGCTATGTTACAGCATCCTCTATCAAATTGTTGTTGACTATTTTTTCTGGTGATAAAGGCACAGTTGGTGGTTGAGAATTGCACAATTTAGACTACTTAAACGACTGCTGTGTAGGTAAGCAAAATAAGTTGAGGCGGTGTTTTTGCTTCGGACTTAGCCTGTTGACAGGAATTGTAAAAAGCTGGTTTTTGTTTTTTTTGCAACTTGAATCAAAGTCTATTTATCTGCACTTACATAGTTTACCGCGAAACGTCATGTGCAATTTTTAATTTTAAGTCAGAACCGCTTTAATTTAAACCGAAAAATTGTGTTAAAAAGAATGAAGACAGTTTAATTAGAGGTAATATAATTGCGTATATTTTTTTTAAAAGAACAGGCAAAATTAGAGAATTCAGCAACAGACTTAAGCGGTTGACTAAATGTAAAAAAAAATGAAAAAAAAATTGACTTATTCGAAACAACGAATCACGAGCATTGCAGAAATCAACATTCCAACTGAGGACATCATTTTGGAAGCAGCGTCCTTCTCTTTGTACGGCCGATCGTTTGCTACATTACCACTAGAAATGCAGACAAACACATAGATAAATTTAAAAGATTATTTTTACAGAGCACAACGTTTTTTTAAATTACTATTTACATTTGTTGCCCATTCTACCTTTTTGCGTCATGTCAGTTTGTGATTATGCATCTTAAGGTTTGGCTACACCACGTTAAACAATGAAATGGCAAAAAAGCTAACATTTAACTCACGTCGGTCTGTATAAACACGCCATTTGAGTAGCCTGCTTTGTGTCATCTCGAGTGGGCTTATCTTGATTTTCTGGTTGTTCGCCATCAGGTCCTGAAGGATTGGAGGTCTTGTCGGAGCATAACATCTTTGCGCATCCAACTTCATTTGTATCAGCCCACACTATCTATAAGATGAGTTAGCGAATCGCAAAGAAAAAAATAGAGATAATAGTTGATCTGCGTCTGCTGTGCAATAAATAATTCTCGTTTATCACAGTTTTGGCTTAAATAAAGATAAGGTAAATGCTCTATGAAGCATCAACCACAACATTGAAAACCATTGCCTACCTGTAAGAGCATACGTTAAAATGTAGATGAATGCTTGTTTTGGATGATGAAAGCCTACTGCATATGCACGATTCATTTGAGTGAGATTTTTATCAAAAACCAACTCGAGGCACAATTACCGCTTACCTGTTTATAATCTGCGCAATCACCATTGCAGGTATTACTTGTGTAATTGTAATTAGAAGCTTCGTTGGCAAGTGTAGTAATCATATCAACAAAACTCAGTTTGTTGCTTAGGTCGATAAAACTGGTCACCCCAATGCTTTTATCACCTTCAGTGCTCGGTTGGGTTTTTTCTTCAAGTGGGCAGCTTTTGATATACGTGCTTGCCATCGTTTCCAGGTCCGTAGAGTAGGTCTAAATAATCAAGAGGCATTAGCCGTAGACATGCTGGCATACACAATGTATTAATGCAGATACCCCTAATAACACAAACTATGATTTAGACTGGACTTTCTGATTTACTTACCATCGGTTGCATATTCTCGGCAGGTGGTTTGACATTGTTACGTATTTCCGTGTGTTTGTTTACAATTGCGTCTTTTTCATCCTTTGTCGCCGGTACGGTTGGTTCACTTGGGGCTGGTGCTATTGGGTCCTGAGCTGCTGCACACCACGTCAGAGCAAGAAGAAAGATGATCTTCTTCATCATTTCTACAAAATACACACTTAAACTGAAGAAACTAGTTGAGTAGTTAGAGTTCACTTCGAGGAAATTGTATTACCTAGATTTAGATCAAATCAACACTACATGTTAGCTAACTTTAATGCTGCATATATACTTGAGAACGCTGATGCTTTGATTGGTGGCATCAATCATGTGCCAATCGATGTTAGCATTAGCTGTGTTATATATTTGGCAAATATCTAGAGGCAAATATTTTTTTTGTAAATTCCATTACTGTCAAAGATAAAATTCGCTGTGATGGTGGACTTGTCTTTACACCATATCCAAGTTAATGCTTACGTCAACAGTAAATACATGTGTGTCATTTGTAAGGAACCTAGGATATCTTGCGAGAAATAGTTTAGGGCCAGTTGTGCAACAACAAATCATTTTCCAAACCCATTTTCATTTTACGAATTCATCTATTTTTGTATTGGCATTATCTAATTTCGATTCCTGGTTTTCAATTTGTGGCGAATATTTATCATCATTCATTCTACAATGATTTTGTTTATCCCTTAGAAGTGATTCATTCCTATGTAAATGTAGTGTAGGCGCATTATTCACTACATGGTAATATTGCACTTTTTATTGCAAATACACATGACTCATGAAATTTATACTGGAATACTTTTATTGAGGTAGATTTAATGAAAAACTGCCTGCATTCTGGCATGGTAAAACGTGCTAGATCAGTTTAAGTGGTTGACATCTGCAAATCAAAAGATAGAGTTCAAATAATAATAAATGTGCTTAGCGTACCAGAATCAACAGTGTTCGTCAAGTCAAGCTGGCTTTATAATCACGATGCAGCTTGAAGTCTAGACATAACTTTAATTATATTCCCTCCAATTCATCGAAATTTGTGACCTTTGTTAGCCATGTAGTGAATCGTGCTGATTCACGTCCAATAACCCTGTCCTCGCAGCTTTCAGCACACCTCCCCCCTTGTCATGTGAGACCGCTGGTTCATCACCCCGATGAATGTACCATCACCACCACCACTTCCCGCATTGTTCATGTGACCTCACAAACGCCTGTGTTCATATTTACATGTCCACTCAACTGTAAAACGACACAACTTGGTTGAGCAGTCTAGTAAACGGTCGTGCCTACCATCTCTGGAGTTATTGTCTTTCTGGGTTAGCCTCGCGGTAAAAGGTCTTCAACAGCCATTAGCTCTTTTTAGACAAAAAGAAGTTGAATGCGTGTTGGTTTGTCAGGTAAATACTGACTATTTTACCACATTTGGTTACTTATATGCAAACACGAATGGCAGCGGTAACAGCTACTCGTGGCACCATCTTGGCTCAATTCAAAAAATCCACAGATTAAGCATTGTCTGAAACTCATCTGTGGTGTTAATCTTTAGCCCTAGTATATGGCATGAGGTAGCAAATAAGGGCGCATAGATTGGTTGTGCCTATATTAAGCAAAAAATGCACATTTTTAAAGATGTTTAAAAGATTTTTCTAAGCTATCAAAAGATGTGATTGTGAAGATTTGTGCTACCAGTGATTTTTAACAAAATTTTGAAAGTTTATGTTTCGTTAAATCGCGCATGTGAGGCGCTTAAGTTCAATCTGCGTCACATTTTCATAAGCCAACAGTGAAAGTTATTCACACGCTTGATATGTTAATACGTGTTGCTTCTTGAGCTATTATTATCCATAACGGAAGTTAAATGCAATTTTCGTCCGTAAATGCTGACTACTTTACTACATTTGACTGCTCATGTGAAAACATGAATGGCTGCGGCAACAGCTTACCTTGTCACAAAACACGCCTGTTAGGCGTATAAATTGGCTGTCTCAGGTAGTTTTGCGGACAATATTGTGCACTGAAGAAACAAATTCCAAGTTTTTCAACAGATATGTATAAACTCTTGAAATGTGTGATTGTGGAGATTTTCGCTACTGATGATTTAGATCACAATGTCATAGTTCATTATTTCGTTAAATCGTGCTTAGGCCGTGCACCTGATTCGGTCACACGGCTTAAAATATTCGTTAACCGACAAAGGAATTTAAGAACACACTTGATAGGTTGATAGGTCTGTTATCTTGCGCCATTATTAGTCATTATGGATGCCAGGTGCAAAGAAGTAGACAGTTGGATTTACATATTTGCTAAGACCTGACCTTTGGCAGAGCACCAGATTCAGAATGGTGAACTTACATAATAAAAATTATCATTCACATCATGGCACACCATCATTGATACATTACTATTTAGGGCACATTTACCTCTGGGACAAAACGCACTTCCTTCTTTTCATTTACTGATCACATTTATCTCTGAATACGAAAGTATATTAGTCCCGAATTTTAGTACAAAATCGAAGGTGGAAATTCATATCTCAATAAGTTGATGTCCAAAAAACCACGAATCTGCCGCAATTAAGAAATTATCTTTGCGAATACAATCGATGATAATTAAGCCTAAATCATCACCTTCCGGGATATCAGTTAAATAGGATTTTTTCTTATCGATATCTGCACAAAAAAGCCATGTTGAGAGTCTTCAAGTTAGTGGAGTAAAACGTGTTGACACAATAATTTCCTTCGAAAACCTACATCTCTATATACTTGGCTTAGATTAAATATATTAATTCACCTAGATATTAGGCCTAATTGCTGAGGGTGTGCAAACAGATAATCCTAATGTAAGTGGTCGTAAGAACCATTAAACTTTTGTCGTTGACCAATGCGAGATATCGAAAATCGATGTCTGTACAATCAGGCTTATTTGAAAGGGAAATTGTCACAAGCAGAAATTGACGATTTACTACTTACAAGGTGTGATGGAAGATTATCAATTCTGCTTGAGGGCAAAAGCAAGGAACCAACGAATTCATGTATATTCGAAAGTGGTATCTCTACATTTGAAATGAAGCAACAAATGTCTTCGGCAAGCCTGAACTCAAGAAAAAAACGTCGAATTTAATAGCTCATGTGGACCTGTCTGGTAGAGTATAAATGTGTTTCTTCAAGAGTCCTTTTGAAGTCACTCAAATGAACGTCCTTAGTATTCAGGTGCTTGTAGGCGTTTGGCAACGACGCAATAGATATATTGATTTCAATGAATTTAAGACAGCTTTTCAGTGACATGAGCATTCACAAGTTAGTAATTTCTTTTTAAAAGGAAGGTATAGTCATTTGCTATTTGATGTTAAAAAAGTATCCTGCATGTTTCAGTTACTTTCACTTTATATTTGCTGCATTTTTGAGATCACAAAGACGGTGCTGGCCTCTAATCCAAAACTCTCAGAATCTGTAAATAATGCCATGACATTTTCTGATGTCTGACACAATCGGCGTAGAGTCGGTTTTTGTTAAAATTAAACCTGTTTAAAGCTGGAAATGGATATAAATTAACCAAACGCAGGAGCTTTATTTTAAAATTAAAAAGTAAATGACTATACCTTCCTTTAAAAAAGGAAATATAAACTTGTGAATGCTAAAGTCACTAAAAGGCTGTCTTAAATCCATTGAAATTAATGTATCTATTACGACGCTGCCAAACACCTACACGCACCTCAATACTAAGGGTTTCATTTGAGCGACTTCAAAAGGACTCTTGAAGAAACACATTTATTTTCTAGAGTGCTTATGTGGTAACACTACCACAGAGGTCCCCATATGCCATCAAAGTCTATTTTTTGCATGAGTTCAGGCACATCAAAAACATTTATTGTTTCAGTTCGCATTTAGAGATACCACTTTTAATTCAAAGTGATAAAATTCAAGCATAAAACTGATAATATTTTATTCCCCCGTTGTATTTCCTAGATTGCAGCAGTGATGTTAACCTCCAGTTCTAGATTCTCAGAATCAATGCATAAGGTCAATTTAGTGCCTCACGTCTTACAAAAACTCTCCTGTGTGATTTGTTTCAACTGAACGTGAAATATTAGTCGAAGCAAGTATAAATTGAAAAATAACTGCGGAAAAAGGGATACCTTTTTAACGTCAAATAGCAAATGGCTATACCTTTACAAAAAATTAATTTTTCAATGCTCATCTCACAGATGGGCTGGCTCAATGTGCGTCGTAAGACCACTTGGGCGTGATAGTACGTCGTTGCCAAACTCCTGCAAGCACTTGAATGCAAACAAGGTTTATTCGAGTACCTTCAAGAAGCCTTTTGAAGCAGAACCATTTTGGTGAAGAGTGCTTATGTAGCATACCTGCAAGAGAAGTCTGCATGTGCATTTTTACTTGAGTTCAGGCACATCGGAAACATTTGTGCATGGTATTGTCAAAACTAGCGAAGAATTGAACGCTTGTTTATTAATTAGAAAGAACATAGATTTAGATTTTCGGAAATATTTAAATTATTGTCGCATATTATGTCATGATGAGTCCATTGAAATAAACAGGTCTAGAATATCGTTGTCAAACAACTAAACGCACTTGAATACTAAGGATGTTCAGACAGGTCAACATGCGCCATTAAATTCGATTTTTTTTTCTTGATTTCAGGCTTGCCGAAGACATTTGTTGCTTCAGTTCACATGTAGAGATACCACTTTCGTATATACATGATGTCGTTGGTTCCTTGCTTTTGCTCTCAAGCACAATCGAGCATATTCCATCACACGTTTAAAGTGATCAATCGTCTATTTCTGCTTCTGAAAAGTTTCCTTTCAAACCTAGTTATGCAGTCATAGATTTTCAATATTTTGCATTGTAAAAACAAAATAGTACTGCCCCTTTCAACATTTTACGCTAGGATCATTTTTTTACAAGCCTTCAGCAACTAGGCCTAATACCTAACTTATTAAATATGTTCAATAAATGGTACTGAAATGCGTATAGGCTTATAAATGTATATGTTTTCAAACTGTCTACCTTTTTGCACCTGACATCCATAATGAGTAAATAAACACATCATCCTGTAGAGTGAGTTACTAATTTCCATGTTTGGCTTACGAATATGTAAGGCAGCGTGAATGAATTAGGTGCACGGCATATTTGCGATTTAACGAAATAAAGAACTTTGAAATTATGATCTAACTCATCGATTGAATTGAGATAGGATGGTGGTACCAGTAGCTGTTGCCTCGTCCATTCGTATCTACATATGGGAAACGAAATGCAGCAAAATATACAGAATTTAACAGACAACAATAGACTTTCAAAATACTAGGATAGATAGGAATGACATTTGTCTAAATTAAAAAGACAATGATGTATAATTAGAGACAACATGACGGAAGAGAAAGGCTGATTAAACGAGCAGAGCGTGATCTGGTTTGTACACAATTTGCTGTTAATACATTGGTGGAAAACTAAAGGCTTAGAAAAACAGTTAATGTGCCTACATTTTCAGCAAATAATATCAGTAGGATCTGCATTAACCTGCAAAAAAAAAACTTTCCTTCACTACATAAACTCGTTATCCATCTTCTTGCACTTGAAATTGTTTTTCACTTAAAAAATCTTCCGTGTCGTTTAACAAATATTATATATGATTTTGAACCCGTAGCTAACGCTTACTTATTTAACAAGGTGTCGAAAATTCGATTTATTTTAAGGCTCTCATAAATTATACTTTGCTCTTCCATTGAGCCTGGTTAAAGCGCACAACACACAATGTAATTGTTTGCAAATGGGACCTTTTACTTAACGCTTGACATTTTTTGCACTACGTATCACCCCATGAACACGTTAATAAAAGTTTACCAAAGTCGATAATTGCAGCTCCTCAACAAGTAGGAGGACCTGCTTTATCTTTGCCAAACACACACACTTGACACATCATAAGGCATATTTTAATGAAATAAGAAGGTCATGTTAATTGGCGTCATTGTAGTAGAGTGCACGTAACAACAGTTGCTATAGTGTCAAATATTTAACCCAATTGATTGATTAATAGAAGTATTAGAGAAAATAAGATCAAACACGTAAACTATTTCCGGATCTATACAAGAATTGAAAAGAAATTACTTCTTATTAAATTAGTCTGAAATATGTGCAAATGATCCTAAATAAGAGGCTTCGCACCACTCTTAATCTGAGGCATTCACTGCATTCGGCGACGATTTGTACATTAACTACTGCTCAAGCCGTGTGTAGGAAATATTTTCGTGACAAATCACTTTGGCATTACATTTACTTAAACATACAAAACTAGAAAATGTTATCATACTTCAGATTACCTAAGCGCTTTCTAAGGCTTAGCTGCTGCGGACATTAATTTGCATTTAGCGGACTGTTGGTTATCACTTCGGTGCGACTTCTATAACGGACAGATTCTTTCGTGGTATGTTAAGTAAGCTAGCTGTCCCCACAGTTAGTAAAAGTGTAAGGCATGTAATCTGGAGAACCACATATGTCAGTGAATAGAATGAGACATCATTGCTTCCACCAATCACAGCGTTGGGCATTTTGAGGATAGGTGCAACCTATCAGTACGATCAAAAGCCTTATTCCATGAGGCTTTGATTACAGGTCAGGCTGTAGAGGCTTGTGGTCTAAACACTACCTTACGACCCTCTAGTTAACAGCCCGTAACAACTTCAGAATGGAGAGAAGAGAGGCGACAGTAGACACGACCGTTTATTAGCGTTACGCCAGCCAATTATGTGAATGAGTTAACGGATGACAGGCATCTAATGCAGTAACCAATGAAAAGGAGATGAATTATTGTCACCGTCAGGTTAGTAACCTGGGTTCATTCAGGCGCAATCGCTTTTAATCCGCTACATGCCATTTGTAAAAATATACATCACAGTCTACTTTATTCGTGAAATGGGACATCGTTTTTTGTGAAATCACCTCGCGCTTACAATACAGACCTTTATTTGATCATTTCATTGATGTCTAAATTGTACCAGCACACGTGTGTCAAGGCACTCATTGACCTAGCCCTGCTTCAGAACACCGACAATTTCTCGGCTGAAGCTCGGTAGATGAAAAAGTTGAATGTAAAACCTGATTTGCTAAAATTAAACCAATTAAATCTCACCACTGCGTATTTGTTTAACAAATTTCGCAATTTTATTTATCAAAAGACACATTTCAACAGAATTTTTTAAAAAAAACCTATTAATGCGAACTTTTTTGTTGCATTATATTATATTCAAACGACGGTTTCACTGCTTTCAACTTGACTTTTAGTCAGTGCTTTTAGCAAAACGCAGTGAAAGCGCAATAGGACAGCATGATTCCACAACCTAGGTTGACTAACGTAAGGTAGGGATTCTTAATAATAGAGTTAATAGCATGGTAATGTGTCAGTTCATTTATTGACAGCCGATATCGATACTTAAAAAAAACATTACAAAATGAAGTGCCCTCGCCACTTGCAAATGAATGTGAGTCTATTCACGATTGCTAACAATGTTCACTTAATCACCACCTCAGACTCATACAAACTCTGTTACAATATAGAGCCGATATATCTATACTTTAATGTTTCGTGCACTGCCAATGCCACATGAGCACCCCATACTTCCTAGGCGCCACGCCCGATGTCCCCTTCATGTGACCTGAAAACGCATCGCGTAAAATCCAAGTGTAAGTTTGTGTGCATGGCAAGGTAGAAATGGATAGTTTGATTTCAGGGCAGGCCTCATAACACTTCAGAGTGATGAAAGAAATTGTGTTGGCTTTCGTGGTTTTGAAACAAGTTACTTACTTAATTTTGCTTACATTTCTATTTGTCTATAATGAATAAAGTTCGTTCCTGTAGCCGTGTCAATGTCTTTTCATAACAGAATTCCGAGTTGTACAATTGTGGATTTCAAGTCAAATAAATTCATATTACTCTAACCAGCATTTTAAAAATATAATTTATTTCAATTTTACATACAATTTTTAAATGATTGCAGTTTCAGAATCCATTATTTTCTCTCAATGCGTGCATAACAAGCCAAATGCTACCAGGAGTTAATAACAATTAGGGTTGCAGCATACAGGCATCACTCACGAGAGGTTGCTTTCTCCCCACTTCATTTATTTCCCTACCAGTTGAGCGATGGACATGAAAGAGTAAACTCTTGACAATAACAAAATGAATGCGCAAATTGGACAGTGGATCACAGAGGTCTGGAGGACCCGTTTCTGAGTTTGCTTGGCCGGCGGAAGTGGAAAGTGGTGCGCTGTTGGCGTTGAGGCTGTCTAGGTAATGTTCCATCCAATCTCAGTGGGTGGTTGGCTACTCGTTGGCGGCTACACCAGAGGAGATGGTTCGATTTTCCTCTACGTGGGTGAGCCATTTCTGTAATCTAATCTAAATGTAGGCCAGGGCTTTGGAACGAGGTAATTTTGTTCATGTCCACATTTCGTAGAACGGATTCACTAACCCTGATATCCGTAACAAAGAGGCGGATATGCTGAAGGAGTTGAAAATGAGACGTGTCAACTAGTTCTATACGAGAAAGTAGGTGTCGACGCTGGCCTTGTTCAAGCTGATCAATCGTTTTTGAACAGCATCTTCCAACTTTTAATCGAAGTGTTCAGAATGAATTGGTCCAGGCAGGTTTGTAGCAGTATCTTTACGTTTCTATGTATCGACATGGAAATACTTTAAAAATAGGCCTTAATTCGCATAAACCAAACTCTTTCAGGAAGAAGTTTGAAATGCTGTTTTCCGAACAGAGGTTTACAGAAATAGGAACTGCATGTGTGAAAGTTGATTGAAACGCTGATTTCCGACGACAGGCTTAGAGTACTAGGGTCGCTTATTATTAACAGACGAGAGATTTGCCAAAAAAAATTGGGATGGTGATCAACAATCAACAGAGTCAAAAATAAAGGGCTGTCATTGTGTCGGGTTCACCAAATTTAGTAGCTGTATTTCAGCACTGAATCACAGCTCTCTAATTAACTGGCCGTTACAAATTGAGAAGAGCGGAACAAGAGGCGGCAGAGGACGCTGTCGCTAAGTAGTGTCAAAACAACCAAGTGGTTTAGTGTGCGCATGAGTACTCGTGTGTAACAGGTGAATGCTTATAGAGACAATAACAGAAGGGGTGAGTCATTGGTACACTCGGTCCGTGGTTCACGCATCACGCAAGCAAGATGGCTGTCTGTATACTACAGTCTCACACAATTTTTGAAAATGCTTTGATTTTGATGCAATAGTTAGTTTATAAATTCACTACAAATCCACAAATAGTGCATCATAATGTCAGTTAAACTTAAGTCTATCTGCTAAGCATTGCTGACCTGTTCACCTTAATAACGCTTGTGCCTACCTTTGAGAGGTATGCAATGTTACCACTCTTTTTTTTTCAACTAGAATGGTGGTGCGATATCGTTGTCGAGGCTGTCCAGAATACAATTCATCTGGTATTCCAACTTATTTTTTTTCCTACAATGTTTGCAATTACTGAATTGTTCCCTGTCCCTGGAAATGACACTCTAGAAATTTCTTTCTTATCTCTGAGTTTCTCGAACAGAAATATTTACTTATTTAGTTGCTGTGGCAACCACGTTTAATTGCTATGTTTAATGATTATCTTTCTACCTGTCGACACCACGCTATGCAAGTCATTGTAATTGTGGTCTGTTGTTGTCCGAGTCATAACAAAATAGAATTGGCAAAATATGAAGTTGTGTGGTGAGGAGACCAAAGTTGGTGTTGAAGAATTACGAAATTTAGGCTGCCTGCACGACTGCTGTGCAGGTGATCAAAATTATTTATGACGGTGTTTCCTCTTCAGAATTTGCCTGTTCACAGGATTTGTAAAAAAAGCTGATATTTGTTTTTTTTTGTTTTTAGAACTTGATGTTAAGTTTTTTGCACTTGCATAGCCAACTGCGAACTTACATTTTAAATTTCGTGTTATTCAGACCCCAACCAATTATAGTTAAACCGAAAAATTCTGCAAGTAGATGAGAGGACACTGTATTAGATGTTACATAAATGCCTATCTTCAAAAAGAACGAGCAAAATCACACGAACTAGGCAAGGGACTCGGACGAGAACAGTGTTTGTGAGGTTTCAATAGTTGTCACAATGGCTCTGGAAATTTGCATAATTCATAGATTGCAATTTTGTAATGTAACAACCATTTCAACGACAAATTTAATGCGATCAGTAAGACAGATATTTAGCTTAGGTGGCAGATATAGCTGACTGGAACAAGTGCCTGAGCTTCTTTATTCTTTACATGAGTACTGTACCAAAATAAGTAGAGTTTAAAAAGACTTGAATATGTCTTAAAAGAACCTTTGAATTAAACTCCAGTTTAAATTTGTGTATGAACTGAAAAACCAATTTCAATTTGTGCAAAATGAATTGAAATTGGTTTTCCTTTTGTTACGCGACATGCACTCAGCAAAAATTGAAGTCGCGCAAATAGAATCGTTATTCTAAATTCGACTTCGGCAAACTGTTACTAGACAGAAACCCAGACCTGAAGACGGTTTTTTCCTTAACTAGCTGGTGGATTATCATGCAAACGTGGGTAACCGTAGGTGCTTTAGTGATGTGGGAGGCATCCGACGCACTAAACCATGCCTACCATAGGCCATCCTCTGTCTCTGCGTTCTGATGGCCTCCCAGGAAGATATTTAGGAAACCAGAAATGGACACGAATGAACAGCGGAATATATTGTGCGTCAAGTTTAGCGTAGTCGACTGAGTTGGACAATATCTGAAGAACCTTTCGGGCTTGTGATTCCCCAAAAAGGTTTGTTTGATTGTGCCAGTCTTTTTAATAATTGGGCTTGGATATTCCACGACGCGGAATGCCGAGCTTAGCAATGAACCTGTTGCTATTGTTAGAGTTTTAGTGTGTGAGTGAAGTCATTTTTTTCTTTAACGCCTCTGGCATCTTTATTAAACACAACGACCACAACTTTACGACTGGAGGAACCATCTTGACAAACTATTTCCTATGATTAAATTTCCTCTCACTCTACGAGAGCAAAACTAACCAACATAAGTTTGCAGGCAATTTGCCAAGGTAAAATAGACAATCGGATGAAGTTCTTGTACGACGTCATCCTTTTAAAGTTCAGATTACTTTTATTACTTTACTTTTTCGAATGAAAAAAATTTGAGTTAAGATTTATATTAGATAAATTTAGTTATCGATAAAACCGCACAGTGTGAAGGCACTTGGTATTTTTCTTCAAATGTACTGCTCAAATAAACTGCCCCTTTGTAAGAAGAAATCTATTAGTCATTTCTTTGCCAAGGGTATTGGGAAAATGATTTCATTTGTGTGACAGACAGTCGTCTAAACATTTTCGAACGTGCGTAAATGAACTTTGATATTCATCGAAATCACAAAATCTGACACGTGTGGAGAAATTAAAAGACGAAAATTCAACATCAATAATACTACACATGGATTACCTACCTCAAATCCAGGGGAAATAATGGACCATGCCGACTGCATAAAATTTTACGCACTAGGCACATTTGTCAGTTAAATTGTTGTGTTTCGATAAAAAGTAGTGATGAAAATGTTTTTTTTGAGAGAAGGCAAATATGTGTGTACTAAAAGCAACTTGTAAACAAATACCTGAATGGTTTGTCTGGATGATTTTGAGGTCGTTGTCAGTTAAGCTAGTCTCGAAAATAGCGTGGAACTCACTTGCTGTATCGATGACGTAAAAAGGCAATTAGATAATGCTTCACTTCCAGTCCTTACCGTGTGCACTTGGTTCTCGTGACTGGTAGATGTGAATTGCGGTAACGCAGTTAATGTGACCAACGAACATACTTATTTGAGTAAAACATAGAAAAATTGGAATATTTAGCTCCACTGAACTAGTCGTGGAATATCGACAAGATCACAATGTAACAGCAAAACGTTAAAGTTGTTTTGCCGCTTTCCAGTATGCATTCATCAACTATAAGTGTGTAAGGAAAGTGCTTAAATAGTAGTGCATGAAGCGTTAAAACAACATCAGCCAATCGAATTTAAGCAAGAGTTTAACGAATAGTATTCCATTTACTTCACTACACTTTGATCATTACCATTTATGGTGAACAAAGGTCAGCATTAAAAAAATAAGCCACTTTTGTATAACTTAACAGGCAGCAGAGCTGAACTATTGCTATTAGTTTAACAGTCTTGGCTTTTTCACATAACGACTCATCTCATAAACATGCTAAATCAGACTCATTTACGAATATTCTGGCAACACTATACTATCACTAGAAATGGTTTAGCTTTGCCAAATATGCACACGTTGGAGATTTCGAGTGACGTCGCACCACTGTGGTTTATCGTCCCCGCTTAACAGGCCCATATTAAGGAGCCACAGGTGCTTTATTGCCTACTTTTTGTAGCCTAATTTACTGATCTGTACAATTATTATAGAAAACGAGATAAAACAAAAAAAAAATATTTGAAGGTGTTAATTGATGTTGAATAAAATCCATTTATTTAATAATTGCCAATAACTGACTCTGTACCACTCCTACCTTAGTTCATACGATGCATCAAGCGACAATATGTACGTTGGTAACTGCTCACGTTGAGCGCGACAAATTTTTCAATGACAAATCACCTGATTCGAAAATCAGGCGACCTCCCTCGCCTTTGCTAAACACACACATAAGTTGCCACGTGACTCACTCAAGTGATTTCAAGACGTCATTTGGAGTAATGCCGTTGTAGTCGACGATACCCAAATTGGCTAAATTCTTGAACGCTTTACAAATGCTAATACGTCAGCAATTTACAGTTCCTTTAACCATTAGATTTAACAGATAATGTGCTGACGATTGTAAACTAGTGTGATTTTTCAACCGCCAATCAGTACTTGCCTTATATGTTTAGAATACGTTCAAGTGGCTACTTCATTCTGTCAGTGCACGTGCATGCATCAAAATATTCTAGTTAACAACGTTTTTTCTCAGCAGACAGTGGATGCACTCGCGAAGCTCGACATTGGCTAAAAAGTCCGACTAAATTAAAATTAAATATGGTCGTGGAATCGGCTGAAATTAAAATCGTCGTGTCGCAGTTGCCTTGTGAAAATTGTATTTTACCATTGCTCATTGGCTCACTTGGTAAATATAAAAATTATGAATAGTATTCAAAGTCATCTAACAACTACAGATATTTTTTTTGGTTTTACCCCGTTTTCTTTAATTCAAGTCACGACGACTTAGTGCACATGGTGATGACTGGAATTAACACGTAATTTAGTCACCTGATTTACGTCATTGGTACTGCTAGTGGTGAGCATGTTCAGTTTCGCGCTATTTCCACGACTAGTCTATTTGACAAAGAGCTCAAAATCACCCGGGAAAACCATCTAGGAATGTTTTTCATAAATTGATTTCAGACCATACATATTCGTCCTAGTTCAAAGAAAACCATTCCATGGGTATTTTTCAAAGTGACACGATAATTGCACCGACAAAACGGACTTAGAGCGGTAAGTTTTAAGTGGATCCTTAAAATTAAAAACTGACCTGCATTGCTGTGGGCCCAAGCATGCGGTTTTGAACCACCATGGGTAGACTGCTTCGAACCTAGTCCAGTTAAGCTATTCCTCACAAAGATGTTTTGAAGATGGAAGGTGATATGTTAGACGTGTTTAGTCTACATAACGAATTAACCCTGAAGTAACATGACAAAAATATTTACTTTCCTGATATTCTCTGTACTTGACTAATACAATTCGTAGCTTTAAATTTGTGCTCGGAAGTATGAGAAAATGTGCTTAAAAGCTTTTTAAGCAAACCTTTAGGCTCTTTTAAGCCATTTATGCAGCTAAATCTAGTGTTCTACTTAATGGCAGAATGTGATCACACAAAGGTAAATCGAAAAGCCGTTTATATTGATTCAAGATTAAAACTTGACTAAATGTTCATGCGCTCTTACAATTTAAATTATTGTCTCACTGAATGGATCCGTTTAGTTTTGAACGGCATGTGTCAAAAATTGTAGGTATAAATGCATTTCTTTTTGCAAAATCTTAATAAACTTTGCAAAATCCAACACTTTGGTTATTTCCTGCAAATATTTTACAAAGTGAGAGAAAATTAACCCAAATGAATTTCTACATTAATGCAAACCAAATGCAAATTCCCCTTCCCCTTCAGTGTTGGCTGTAAAAGAATAAACGCTCGAATATTACTCAACTGAATCAGCAAAGTGGACAACGGGTCTCAGGGTCAAATTGGATCTCTTCCTGGGTTAACTTTGCTGGCGGAAACGGAAAACGGTACGCTGTTTGCGTTGCGTCTGTCTAGATAATATATCATCCAATCTCAGTGAGCGGTTGACTACTTGTTAGTGGCTACACCAGAGGGGATGGTTCGATTTTCCACTACGTGAGTGGGACGCCAAAGGATATTATGAGCCATTTCTGTAATCAAACCTAAATGTACGCCAGAGCTTTGGAACGAGGTAATTTTGTTCATGTCCACATTTCGTAGAACGGATTCACTAGCCCTGATATCCGTAACAAAACGTAGTATGTGCTGAAGGAGTTGAAAATGAGATCTGTCAGCTAGTTCTATACCAGAATTTAGGTGTCGACGCTGGCCTTGCACAAGCTGATCGATAAATTTGAGAGCAGCAGCTTTCAACTTTTCATAGGAGTGGTCAGAATGCATTTGTCCAAGCAAATCGGTAACTTCTCGAGCAACATCTCTCGATATCTCTGCAACAACATGTAAATATTAACATAAGTGGGAGGTCATCCTCTAGTTGTTAAAATGGGCTCCAGGTCGCGTAATCCAAACATATCCGTTGCGAAAGTTGAGTGAGAGGCTTCGAGTAATAGGATTGCTTATTATTAACAGAGGAGAGAGTTGTCAAGAAATTAGGACGGTGATCAACAATCAACAGAGTCAAAAAATAAAGTGGTTTCGTCACGTCGAGTCACCAAATATAGTATCTGATTTTTGCACTACATCACAACCCTCGAGGTAAAAGGCCTTTACAAATTGAGAAGAGCGGAACAAGAGGCGGCAGAGGACGCGGTCGCTAATTAGTGTCAAAACAACCAAGTGGCTTAGTGTGCGTATGAGTACGCGAGCGTAACAGGCGAATGCAAACAGAGGCCAATAACAAAAGGAGGTGACTCATTGGTACACTCGGGCCATGGTACACGCATCACTCACGCGATGTGGCTGTCTGTCTACTACAATTCCACACAAACGCTTTTAAATTCAGTAAAAACCTACTAATATTAAATAATCATGTCTTCATTTGCTCTGCAAAATTTTCTAAAATGTTTACCTTAATGACACTGCTGCCTACATTTAGAAGGTGTTCTAAGTGGCCAATCTTTTAATACAAGGACGCGGGTATTTTATAGTGGTGCAATGTAGCTGTTGAAGCTCTTTAGAATATAATTCATCAGCTTTTCCAACTTATTTTTGCCTACATTGTGATTGCAGGGTCGTCAGAGTAGATAAGTCATCTTCGTCTCTTTCGAAGTGACACTCTAGAATTTTATCAGTTGTCTCTGTGAGTTTCTTCGCCAGAAATATTTACTCATTTAGCTGTTATGGTAAATCGTTTTTATTGCTACGTTTAATCTTTTTCTATTTACCTATCGGTATCTTTTTTATTCTTCATTTAGTACAATCCAATGCTCCCTTGAAGACAAGTCAGTGTGATATTTAGATTGATTTAGAATCTAGAATGCAGCAGCATGTAATGCAAGTCAATATGTTAGTGGCTTGTTGTTGTCGAAGTCATAACCAACTTACCCTAGTTTACGTTCGACAAAAAAGAATTGGCGATATGTGAAGTTGCGAGGTGATCAAAATACGTTATTACGGTGTTATTGCTGAAGAAGCGGCCTCTTTACACGATTTGTAGTAATTCTGGATTATGTTTTTTTTGCCATTTGAACACAATGGCAGGTTTTTTGCACTTGCATGGCTAACTGCAAAATTTCACCTGCCATTGCGTCGTTTAGGCCAAAAGCAATTTAATTTGAACTGAAAATGTTTGGTAAATAGAAAATAGAACCCTTAATCAGAGCTTAAAAATGCGTATCTTTAAAAAAACAAGTGATATCAAAACAACTGGAATAAACCTGAACTATTTGAAGGAATGAAGCACGAGCATTACAGAAATCAACATTCCAACTGAGGACATCATTTTGGAAGCTGCGTCCTTGTCTTTGTACGGCCGATCCGTTTCAACATTACCACTAGAAATACAGACTAACACATGGATAATTTGTTACAAAAAATATTTCTACAGAGCGCACTTTTTTTTTAAATCACCACAGCATGTCAGTTTGCGGTTATGCGTTTAAAATTCTGGCTACATCGCGTTTGTACATTTTTATCACAAGTAAGAAAATATGTAGCTTACGCTGGTCTGTAAAAACACGCCATTTGAGTAGCCTGTATCTGGTCTTCTTGACTCGCCAAACCTTGATTTTCTTGTTGTTTGCCACTAGATCCTATCGGATTGGAGGGCTTGTATGGACATAACATCTTTGCGCATCCAACTTCATTTGTCTCAGCCCACACTATCTATGAGGTGAGTTAGCAAATTATGAATAAAGAAATTGAGATAATAGTTGTTCAGTGTTTGCTGCGCAATGAGTATGGCTCGTTTAAGACAATATAGGTTCAAGATAAGGCAAGGTAACTGGTGTCTGAAGCAACAGCTGATGACTTAATTATTACAATCAACTGGGACTTTGAATGCCTTTTTCTACATTAAAATGTTCTAGAAGACGAAAGTTAGCTGCATATGCATGGTTTATTTAGCAGAGGTTCCGATCGCAACCTAACTCGAGGTACAATTATAAAATGAATAACTGCTTACCTGCTTGTAGTTTGCGCAATAACCTTTGCAGGTATTGGTTGTGTAATTGTAATGAGAATCTTCGTTAGAAAGTGTATTGATCATTTGAGTGAAATTCAGTTGGTTGCTTCTGTCGATGTGACTGGTCACCCCAATTTTTGGATAATATGGAAGGCTTGGTTAAGTTTGTCTTTTGTCCATTAATAAACGTGCTTGCCTTCGTTTGGAGGTCATCAGAGTAGTTCTAAATAATCACAGGGCATTAACTATAAATATTCTTATAAAAAATATTATTAATACAGTCGCGCATAACAGCTCAAACTGTGTTTAAGACTGGACTATCTGAGTTACTTACCAATGGTTGCATATTCACAGCGGGTGGTTGGACACTGTTACGTATTTCCATGTGTGTGCGCACAATTTCGTCCTTTTCAGCCTTTGACACCGGTACAATTGGTTTACTTGGGGGTGGTGTTGTTTGACTCCCAGCTGCTGCGTACCACGTCAGAATAAGAAGACAGATGATTTTCTTCACCATGTCTACAAAGTACACAGCTTAACTGACGAAACCATATTGAGTACTTTGAAAAAAGGCTATTACCTAGATTAAGAGCACCTCTAACTATGAGTGTTAGCCTACTGTAAAGCTGCAAATATACTCGCGAAGGCTGGTGCTTTGATTGGTAAATCAGTAATGTGCCAATCGATGCTTTGGCACGCATGTCATTTAGTACTAGCTGTGTTATAAATTTGGCAAATATCTAGAGTCAAAAATTACCGAGACTGTCAAAGATTTATAAGTCAAATATTGACAATAATTAATCTAATAATTAGCCATATAAAAGGAGATGAAAAATTACGAAACTTGCTGTGATGCTGAACCTGTCTTTTCACCATACCCATGATAATGCTTGCTTAAATAGTAAATTCATGTATATCATTTGTACTGCATTTAAAATATCTTACGTGATTTAATTTCAAGTCAATAGTATAAATGCTAAATGGTTTCCCTAAAATGTTTGTTTTTATCAATTTAGCACTTTTCTTATTCTGTACTTATTCTTTAAGTCAATTCATTAGAAGTGAATTCTACACAGCGTACACCAGAACACTGTGATCTATGTAAGCTAAACGCTAACTTAGCAGAAATGTGCGCTAGAAATGGCTAAGATATGAAAAAGGCTTATCGAAAAAATATTAAGATTTGGTAGATATTTGTTGGTATAATTTGACCTGCATTGTCCTGTCTACTAAAGCATCTCAAGACATGGTAAAATATCAGGAATAAGAGACCTGTGTCACATATTTGTGGAGACAGAATTCATCTTTGTCTAATACTGCAATGACATGCTATATTTATATATAGGGTCACTAATAGTAAAAAGTAACAAGGCTGTTTTTAAATCTGAAAAGGAGATATACATCACCATTCAGTTTTGTCAGAACCTTTGTACAAATGTTGTAGGTAGCACCTCTTAATCACTCGGGAACAGAGGCAAGACAGAAGGCAAGTGAAATGACGATTTATTGGTGTCAGGTTATTCGATTATATATTGGACAGATTTTGAAGCAAAATCACACGTGTTCTCTATTTAGTTATACTTTACACAATGTACAGGCAACTTGACTCTTGGTCTGCTTTTCATTAAAAATTTGCAGACCTCATAGAATTTGGTTCCTACTCCGTAATACATGTTTAAATGCTTGTTTCGTTTTCGAAATTGAACTGGTTATAGAATCGAAGTATTTAGTCTTTATTAATGCCTGGGTTGAAATAATGCATATTTTAGCCAATTTATAGTGTTGTAAAGACGCAAATTAATTAGGCGGCTGTAGAAAATGCAATAGTTATTATCACTGATCCAAGTTATCTTCATTCTATCTGTCTCGTTAGAACTTGAATGTAGCGTTAAAGAAGTTAACTCAGTTTCTGTTGGATCACACAAACACCTTGTGCATTTTAATTTGCAATGCTTGCTTCCTCGTTTGATCTAATTTATGATTATTCATTTAACGAGTAATGCGACAGTTTTCATGTAGTTCTTAGACGTATGTCTGCAGAAGAACGTGACACATTATCATCACCCAATGCTGATATTTTAGTTACCTGGGTTTTAAAGCACAGGCGATGCAAAATGAATAGCTGACATTTCCGCTATCTCCACTGCTCCGTGTGTCTCACGCGTTGGTGCAGTTCTCCTAAGCGCATCCAGCACACTTTGTATTAGCCCATACAATCTTATAAGATAAAGTGAAAAATAGTTCCATTAAAAGGGGATTTAGACTGGGTTTTGTAGTCCTTGAAATGCTTACATGATTTTGTTTTGATTTGACTTAAAGACGTTATGATAAATCTCCATGTACACAGCATTTTAAGTCGAGAATGGCTCTGTTATAACAATATGTCCAATGAACACTAGTTTGAGAAATTCGTCACCCAACATACCACAGACTGTTCACGTACCACTTTATATTCGTCTCAAGTTTCATTACATGCATTAGTTTTGTAACTGTGTGTAGAACCTCGAACGCCGAATTTAGCGCGCATGTCAATCATATTTAAGGTTTTATTGACGACAACGAGAATACTCAGTACAAGGTTAAATTTTCCTGCTTCACGTGCATTTTAGTCACCACTCTACTGGGATTTGATCACTTATTCCAATGCCATTTGCTCCGTTTTGATGGAGTAATTTTAACAAATCAGAAGGCATTAATGGCAGTCATGGTCATTTTATCACAATTTTGTTCAGTAGTTTTAGTTTGCAGTTAGTTAACTGGAGTTAATAGGAGATCAGGTTAAAATCTTACCAATTGTTTCGCATATTTGCAGGTTGATTGAAATTCTCGCTCTTCCTTTTTAGAGTTCATAGAGGATGGCCTGTTTTTGCGTTGAATTTAATTTACTCTTTCCGTTTTGATTGAACTTTCATTTTCTTCATCGGTTTTAGCTGCGAAGCAGAAGTTGTAAGCAGTGATGCAAAGTATTTGCTTTATCATCTATCCAGAATGAAGTATAACGTATACTTTTAACCTTAACGTAATCGCACACAAGTCACTGGACGTTGAATGAGAGCTGCTTGAAGATGAATGATGAAGAAACTGCAGTGATGCATATATACTTAAGAAGCACAATACACTGATTGGTGGGAGAAAACGTGTGTCAATTGATGCATTGACACCAGTGTGCTGCTCAATATTAGATGCTTCACTTATATGGTACATGTGCAGTTGGATTTTTCAACAGTGCAAGTGGTTTATTAACTTTTCTATGGTTACTTTTGCTACCGTTTGCGCATGTGCGTCAGAAACTGAGCACTGTATTGATGCACGTCTATTTACCTCACTGAATTTAGTTTCACGAATTAAATTTTTTTTGGATTTGGTAGCTAGGGTTGTCAAGGAATTCACTATAATAATACAGTTTATTGGGCAGTCAAAAAGGTTCTGCATCTCAACAGCATTATTTTAAATTGTTTCAACGATATCTTATTGATTAATGCAGTTATTGATGTTTAGAGGCAAACAAAATCGCGCATAAAAAACCTATTTCTACAAATTAAATTAGGTGTTTCTAAAGAGAACAGGGTATAGATTATATTTAATAGGTGCGTGAAAAATGATATGCACATATTTTGCCCATTACTTACCGTCAAGGCTACTGGCGTTTAGTTCAAGCCCCTCTACTATTTCGCTCTTTATCATCCATTCCAAACGCGCAGTCATTCGAAGACAAAGCCACGGTGATTGCACCGAACATCTGGGAAACAGAATATTTGTTTCTTTTTTATTATATTGCACGACTGGTGACCATTGTATCTGATTTTTTTTAGGTAATAGTAGCGATCCATATATGACCTAAAGTAATCACTCATGTTAAATTGCATCAACTCGATTATAATTTATGTTAACCGCTCTTGTAATTGATAATGCTCTTAAATTAGTACAGTATTTTGTTGGAAGTATTAATTTGATTTCATGACTTTTAAACATGAAACGTGGCTTGATGTCTAGCCGCTTTAAGAATTTGAGGTTGCAGCATTAAATACTTGTCGATTGCTATACTTACAATGAATATATCCCCTGATTGTTGTTTAACTTCAAAGCATTAAGCATGTGCTGACTGCAATAAAATTAAAGTCACTACTGGCTGCACAAATGATTAAATGCCACTTGATCCATATTTGGTTGTGCCTCTTTGTGATCGTCCACAATTTATCGTAGTTTTTGCCCAATCATGAATGTGAAAATTGAATTGAGTGAATGTAATGATTGTGATGACAGTTGCGGTTCCTTGTAAGCAAGATAATAAATCTAAATTTCAAATCACACAAATTGTTTTCTCTCACGAGGCGAATAAAACTGCTTTGAGGAACACAATAAGAATTATGCCCGTGTAGTCAAGTGCGCTCATGTCACATGCCTCCTAAAAAGCATTTACAGGAGAAAATAATGCTAGATGATTTAAGATCAGTGCAATGCACCACACAAGGATTAAAGTTACTGCGATATATGTGCAATCTGCAACATTCAATCTCTATTGTGAAAGCTAATCTTCTACGAAATTATGAATGAAATAATTTTTTTTTGTTTCGTTAACCAATGAGGCATTATAGCCACAAATTCTTCAGACGAAGTCATGTGGAGTCAATGTTTTTTTTTCAAAAAGCCAAGTAAAATTAGTTTTTTTCTAGTTAACCAACAAAACACTGTAGGTCTAAATTTGTAGGCAAAATTGGTATATTGGCCTACCTTAGATATACTTAAGTAGCGGAGCATTGCTTGGTCACTTCTGAAACTTATTCAGTACTGCTTGTTGTGAGTTCTGCATCTCGCACTTTGCTTAACACGCTGCAATGCACTGACATGAACAACAGGTGCACGAGCTAACAAATAGTTGAAATGGAGGTAAGGGTTAGCAAATACCACTAAGCTATTAAAAAGGCAGCATGATAAAGAATTTTGCTTGACAATTTGGAAAAGACCTCCTGAATCCATATTGGTGCTGCGTCGCAGTGTGCATGAATGTCAGTAAATGTGGCCAGATTTAATTACCCAACATAACTCACATTTAAATTCTTCTGCTTTTAGACGCAGTATGCGAAATCTCAACTCATGTTTATTTTGACTTGATTGCCACGGTGTGTGCATGCCCGTCGTTGACTCTAACGATCCTTGTTTTATTTTTAAAAGCATTTTGTGTTGACAATGCCTTGTTATTAGTTCCGTCGCGATGTTCAAGAATAGCCATATAACACTTCCTTTAGAATGACCTCCACCGACTAAATTCTTGACCTACATTTGAAGGAAGACAGTGATTCAGAGTAATGCCAATCCCACTGGTTTTGCACTAAGAACATATCAGCTAATGTTAAGAGAAAATAGAGATTGCTATGGTGCAGTGGCTTTAATGACTTATACTGACATGCCTACACACATATTGGAATAATACAATACTGATTAAATGATCCATCAACTTGGGGTTATACCGTAGAACAATAAACAAGAAACAGAGTCCTCACTCTTGTAAGCGAACAACCTGGTAAATTAGAAATGCAGTAATTTCTTTACGACTACGATCATATCCAGTTTCTACTGCGGAAATCATGCTATCAAAATTAAAATCAGAGCAAACAGTCATGATATTTTCAAAAACAATAACAACCACTACAGGTTCTGCAAAGTTGGACTGCAAATTTTCCTGTGTATAGATGCACTTTGAAGTCGATAACAAAGTAGCAGAATTCTAATGCCCTAAAAATTGCAGGGCATAATTTTAATTTGAAAATTCTTTAGCCTAGTTACCACCTAGCTCATTATGCAATTGCTACTTAAGTTGGTGCTTTGGCAGCCTGTTGGAAATGGGTTAACTCGGCATTATGACGCATGAAAGTGAACTAACAAAAGACAGTTTTAAATTAGCCTAAGGAGAACAAAACTGTGCAAGAATTCCTAGCTAGGTCTTTTTTTGCTTTGAAGCAGATATAATTTAATTGTGATTTCTCATGAAACATATATTCTTGATACTCGATGTTAGCAGTAATCAATGCACAAATTACCGCTTATTACATTTTCACGCGAAATAAAACATAGACTAGGACAGTCGTCTGAGATCACGCGAACGTAATATAGGCAAACTTGGCAAGCAATAATTAGCGGATTATTATCCACAATGGTTTAAATGATTCGGCTGTTACGTCTTAATGTCTATAAGCTTTAGTTAAAATGACTGCCAGAAATATTAACATTTGTAGATCATTCTAGAAGGTAGGCAAGAAAGTCATCATCGACATCAAAGCCACATCTCTAAATGTCTTCTTCAAGTCACGTGAGTGAGTTTTGTGACATCTTAAGTGTGTGTGTTCAGGAAACGCAAGGCAGTTCTTCTGATTTTGGAAACACGTGAAAAGGCTCTAGTAGTTCCTCTTACGTAAATTTCGCTGCCTGCACACACTACTACAGTGGCACCACATCAGATGACGCATTCATGTCATTGAAATGAGCCTCGTGCTTTTTAGCTGTGCGTATTTCACAAAGAAAATGCTTATCTTTAGACTTTAGAATCTCAGTTAGACCTAATCGTAATGAACATGACTGAACATGTCAAATGATTTTGCATACCTCAAATAAAAGGTGATACAGAGACAGTGGTCCTATATCAATTAAACGCATTTTAGAAAATTTGTCAAATAAAAATAAAAGGACAATCATTAACAATATTTAAAATTGTCATTGTTTTGGATACATAGTTGAGGAAATTAGTCTATAAAGTGCACTTGTGCTCCCTGCATGTAGGCGTGCTAGATGTGCAGTCTCGATTGCAGTGTTCTGTACTTTAAATTAGATAAGAAGTCAATATACACGTCATTTTATAGCCATGGGGTCACAAATAAAGTAAGAAACGAAGGTCGTGGAAATGTACAATTTTGTTAATAGTCATGAAGTATGTTTGACTATGTCTAAATTGGGATTTGTAGGCTAAGAATATAAACCGCTTAAGTATTCACACACGACCGAATGCCAAGTCAACATTGTGCCTATAATCTATTTGTTATATTTAAGTCTTTTTGTATTGTTTACGAATGCATCTGAAGAACGGGTGATAAGTCAGGTTTTTGAGATCAATGCCACACATTGCGGACAAACGGTAATGGAACGGATCCTAATACCAAAATGTGCGTGGAAATATAACATTAGCCAATGTGCCGAGCTCTAAAACTAGCCCGATATACTAAAACAAAAAATGTAGGCCCCTCTAATAGGTATGGAAAACGAACACACTTCATTGCAGACACTACTATAAATGGCTTCTTAAAAAATGTTGAAAATGCGTCATGAGAATCCGAGTGTTTGTGTGTGTGGGTGATTGGCAACGACTTCATGTGTCGTTGTAGTTAAGTATGCTGGAATTAAGCGTACTAATTGGCAGGCGTGATGACACATTGACCATGGTTTTGTAGTAGCTGGGATCTTAGCACTACCTTTCAACCCTCCAATTAGCAGTCCATGACAACTCGAACAGAGAGGAAAAGAGGCGAGATCAAACGCGACTGGTTTATTTGTGTCAAAGCAGCCAAATGGCTTTGTGTGCGCATGAGTATGCGTGCGTGACAGGTGGATGCTGACAGTGGCCAATAAAAAAAGAAGGTGAGTCACGGGTACATACAGACCTTCATGCACGCACACTCACGTGGTGTGGCTGTCAGTCCACCACAGTTTGAAGTTGATAATCCAGATGAATGAGTGTGTGGGAGTTTGAATTGCGGAGACCAGAATTGCACGCATGAATTTGGCCAAGAACATGGTTTATTGCTTAAAGTACTAAGTGATTTCTCAGCTTTACAAATTGGCTAAAATCGTTATCGTTTAGGACTGCAATGACATGCTGCTTTAAAGCAAATACAGCATTCGTGAACAATCGAAGTTTGCAAGCGTAAGCGAAGAAGATTCTTTCAATTTTTTTAAAATGCACTACACGTGACTATAAACTGACAATATACCCTGTGCATGATGCCTTTACTTCAGTAATATATTAGTTGAACAGATTTTAACTTTATTACAATCCAGGCAGTATTTAGTGGCAGCGTTGTAAGGCATCGGTTCAAGTAAAATTATTTGACACTGGTTGAGATCGCCCGAGGTCACCAATAGGATGCAGTAGCTAGAGATTCAGTACACCCTTGCAACCCTCCAGTTAACAGCCCATTACAACCCCAGGGTAGGGAAAAAGGCGGCCACAGAGAACACGACCGTTTATTCGTGTCAAAGCAGCCCGGTGGTTTTGTGTGCGTAAGGGGCGAGTTCTATCAGAGGCCTGTAACAAAAGGGGTGAATCATTGGTCCACTCGGGCCCTCATGCACGCATACTCACGTACGGTGGCTGTTAGTTCACTACAAACATGCCCTCCGCCAAAACTGTTAGCTCTGACACGGTAAACGCTCGACAATCGTTTAACTGAATCAGCAAAGCCCACAACGGGTCGTCTGGGTAAGTCGGATCTCTTCCTGGGTTGACTTGGCTAGCGGAAATGGGAAGTGGTGCTTGTTGTTGAGGTTGTCTAGATGATAATTCATCCAAACTCAGTAGGCGGTTGACTACCTATTAGCTGCTACACCAGAGAGATTGGTCCATTGTCCTTTCAGTGGGTGAGACATTCGGGGATTTTTTGAATCATTTTTGTAGGCTGATCCAAATGCATGCTAGAGCTTTGGAACGAAGTGATTGTGTTCTTGTGTGACAGGAAAGTTTTAGCCAACGTTTAGGGTCGAACGGATTCATTAACGTTGATATCCCCGAAAAAGATTGGTATATGCCGAAGGTGTTGAGAAGGAGACCTGTCAACTAGTTCGGTTCTAGAAAGTACGCGTCGACGACGAGCTCGTTCAAGCTGATCATTTGTGTGAGAGCAGGATCATTTAAATATTCAAAGGGGTTTTCAAAAGGCATTGTTCCAAGCAAGTCGATAACGTCTGTAGCAATATCTGTCGGTAGCCATGCGACAACATGAAATTATTTGGAGTATTGAGAGGCAATCATCTGATTACGAAAACGGGCCTCAGGACACATTAACCAAACTCGGGCTTTCGAAAAGCATGGGAGAGTGTTGACTGAAATGCTGTTTTCCAAACAGTAGTGTACAGCAATAGGGTCACTCAATTGTAACAGAGGAGAGAGTTTTGGAAAATTTGACGGAGATCACTAATCAGTGGCGTCAAAAAATAAAGTGGTTTAATCACGTCGGGTAAATAAATGTGCAGTAGGCGGATTTTATTACGTCGGGGTAACCAAATGTTGAAGCCAGAGACTTGGTACTACCTTGCGACCCTCAAATTAACAACCCGTTACAACCCGAGGATAGGCGCAAAGGAGGCGACAGAGAACACGACCGTTAAGCAGTGTCACAATAGCCAAGTGGCTCTGTGCGCAAATGAGTACGCGTGCGTAACAGGCAAATGCTGACAAAGGCCAATAACAGCAGGAGTGAGTCATTGGTCAACTTGGGGACTCATGCACGCATTACTCACGCGAGGTGGCTGTCAGTCCACTACAGGGGCGTGTAATAGGCGTTTATGCCTATCCGCCGTTTAGGGAGCCCCATAAAATAATATTCACGACTGCTACTAGCATTCAGATAGCGCTAAATCCTACTGACGATCAAACCCTGTACTGCGCGGTGATCAGACACATCTGCCAGACAACACGATCTCTAGTTTTACTGAGTTATAAATGAAGTGGCTTTTACTTCTTTTACTGTTAATCCTGAATGGTGCATTTATCTCGTTGTCATTTTCGCATGCCTTATAATGCCAACCAACCACTTAAATTATTTGTTTTGTAAAGAACACTTGTTTGCTACTTACTTCTTTTACCAAAGTTGCCACCTGTATCTCTGTAACCACGTTTAGGCAAACAAGAGCAACTTCCCAGCTCAAAACATCGAAATCTTAGCATGATGGTACTGGCGTAGCACAGCACTGTTTTGTAAATTGTGAAACATGGCCACGTTATTGCATTCAGGTGAGGAATGCTCAACAGACATTTCATGAGGAGCATACACTTTGGAAAAAATGTGTACTTACGTTTATTCAGTAGTCAATGCAGTATGCATAGTTTTGCTAGAGGTGGTCTGACCGACATGCAGCTCATAGATAGAGTGAGATAATGGCATTTTCCGGCCTTCAATCTTCAAATCATACTGGTCATAAATAACGGCATCTAATGAAATAGTGATAAATCACAAACACTGTTGTTAACTTGCATCAAACTAGCTCGAGAGAAGCTTTGCCTACGCACGAACCTTGAAGGTCCTCCACACGTTCTAGCCTAGGCCGCAAGTGCCACTAAATGTTATTTTTGCCGCTTATTTAAAAACTAAGCACATACGCGATATATCAGTGTGCATGGTTGCATGAATATGCCGAACTCTAAAATGACCAGCCAAATAATAATTACAATATTCACCGATCCTTGATTCAATTAATTATTCTGAGAGGCTTCCCATTTCATTCAAGTTAAGAGCTCTACAATGAAATCTTGCACCTTTGACTCCTTTCAGCAAAGGTCCAGTAGTTTAATCATGACCAATAGTTTTTTACTTAAGTCTGATAGGAGTAATGCGAAAAAGCATTGTTTAGAACTAGCAATCTGAGAGACCTACAGTTTTTGTCTAATCTGAAAATGCATTTTCATTACAGAAAATGCAATCGACAACCACTTAAGGCCACTATTTAAATTTTCACCTGTCTATGAGCATCAAAATATGTTTTTTTTTCGAAATGATTGATACAAATCAACGCTTTCAATAAAATACTGTGGCACTTTATGATCGGTATGCATTACACAAGTCTTTAATATAATTATAGATTGGCAGGCATATTTTTATATTTCTGCCTTTACATCAAATATAATACACTAATGGTATTCGTAAGTATTGTGAACTAGGCGACTACTCTCCATTATAGACGCTGTTGTCTACCGCATTAATTTTGACTCCAAATGGCTGCGCGTTCGGAATAAAAGGGCGAACTTTGACTGAAAGGTGATGGCTTTGACATTCAATAGTAGATGCTATATGAACGCTATTTTGGAATATAATCTATGGCTTCTTCTTAACGGATTCTACTGATATTGATTTACGCATGTGTCTATATTACGAATCACTTTTTCTGCTTGCCTCTGAACAGAAAAAATTTCATTGATTTATAAAAAAGGTATTATAACATGAAAAACGTATGGACAGCCTTCAAAACCTTTTTATTTTGGTTACGTCTGTGTTATCCTTAATTCAACAATTAAACAAGTTTTTTAAATAACGAAACAGAAGTCTAGGGGCTAAATTGAAAAAAAAGTAGCAATTTGGTGTTCTGTTTCTAACGCTCTTACAAGATCAATTGCAACTGTATGTGTAAAGGAAAGTGATAAATAATTCATAAGGCCAAACTGTAGAACTAACCATTTGCCTTCATGATTAAAGCCATTAATATTGGGTAGCATACGTGTGTCGATGCATCGATTGGCACAGAATTGCCACCACGAACCAGAATATTGGGCATCTCAAGTATATATGCAGCATTACAGTTCGCACAACATCCCTAATTCACGTTGGTCCCATTCGACGTCAGTTGACTTGTGGATAAATATGTTGAAGCAAATCCTATGCCTTTTTGCTCTGACCTGGTGCGTAGCAGCTACAGAAGGTAATGCAAGTCAAGGTGATACTTCCAACAATACAAGTAAATTGAATTTAACACAACAACTGGCCATCCTGGATGAACTCACAAAGATACGTGCAAATGTCAATCCTCCTGCTAAATACATGAAAAAATTGGTAAGCACTTAATCCGATCCCCTGTTAACGCCAGTTTACTAACTACAATCTGATGATGCCTGACAAAATTGATGATGAATTGACTGTGTCTGTCACTAATGTCTTCTGATTTGTTAGAATTACTCTATTGAAATGGAGCAAAAGACAATGGAATGAGTGACTAAAAGCCAAGAAAAAGGTGAACAAAATCCAAGTGAAAAAAGAGAAGCCGAAATTGGACTGATTATGGTTGTTGTCGATAATGAAACCTTTAATATCACCGACATGATTGCTGGATTTGGCAAACAAGGTTCTACGTACGATTATGAAACTAATTCATGCAATGAAACATGCGACGAATATAAACTGGTAAGTGCATTGCCTGAACTAGGCTGTGCGACACATTTTGCAAGGTGGTATTCATCGCCCACATTTTAATCGATGTACCACCGTCGATGAAGACAAATGTGTGTCTTTCAAAGCGTCTTTTTAGATCAATTCAAAACAACAGTCATGAGGATGCAGTTTTGTTTTCAAAAAGCCGCTTACATGTAGATTACCTTAATGTGCTTACGTGTATGAGGCACTATTTCATTACGTTAAATTTTAATTAATTGCATTTACTTTAATTGGGGACTTTGTGAATTTGTCTTATTAGATTGTGTGGGCCGATTCAACGGATGTTGGATGTGCTTGGAAGAACTACACAAAAGCGTCAGAAACACGTAGCAGTGACGAGAGTGGAAATGTCAACTATTCTTTTTGCCTCGTCTGTGCTTTAAAACCCAGGTAACGAAAATATCAGTATTTGGTAAAATATATTGTGTCAGAGTGAATTTGCATACCTCAACGCTGTGAATGCAACATTAGGTTAATTACTGGAGCTAATAATTTGGAAAATATAACTTACACGTTTCCCATTAAACTAAGGGAGTTTAGTTTGCAAATCTGCAAGCAAAGTGTGAAAAATTTGCATGTTTTCTATTTTAGCGGCAATGTAACGACTAAAAAACCTTACGAAAAGAGCTCAGCCTTTACAATGCTGCCCACCATTGGAATGTTGATTTCGACGATGCTTGCGACTCAATGCCTTGCGTAGACCGTGACTATTCTTGTCTTTGACACATTGCAGACACTTTATTCACTAACTTAGTTTAATTTACAGTGATAATGTTAAGATTATCTTAATAAACTAATTCAAGTGATCACTGTACATCACAGTCATTTCAAGTTAGGCGGGTTAGAGATTGTACTTGCGAAATAAGCCACCGTTTGGAATTTTTTTACTGGATACACCTCAAAAGGGCTGTGATGTCGACGTGCTCCAAAGGAACGCATGACTACTAGAATAATTGCCTAAGTAGATCTTAGTCGTTCCTGTTATCTAACGAGATGGCTGAACCCGTTAAGTGTTGTGGTAAAGATACATGTTGGTTACCTACGGATATTTGACCAAAGTTAAACATAGACTAGGTGATTTACCAAAATGCTAATGTCGGGAAGCTTAGGAGAATATCAACTTTGAGACGCTTTTTTCGGAGAAATCATTCATTGCCCCGCTCAATTTCGTGGACGCGGCGTAATCTAAACCAGATTTGATAACATAAAACTTGGATACTTTGTAGTTTATCAACGTTTAATCATGGGCAGACAACTGCCACTACACTACGGAAGCGAGACGTCCTCGGGGACTACTGCCATTAATCATATGTCGGACTTCTGTGATAGCACACATAACGAGGGGGCGTTATATTTGTAGTGAACCCCGGTGCGGTTTTAGAAAGTAGAGCAGAACTGCAGATAACCAGTAGCTCAATCAATTTATTAAAGCAGTAGCGAAGTGTGTTGTGTGTACAGGATAGCAGATGCGTTTACACAGCTTTGCTAAGCATTGGTCTCTGAACGCAGCTAGTTGCGTGGAGTTCATTCAAGAATAATCGAATGAATTGTTCCCTTGTGCTTGCACACTGCGTTCGCTCACGGTTGATAACTGTGCTCGCCACATACTTAAATATTACTCAACATGCATCAATTGCTTTGCCATCTCCATGTTATTTTAAACTCACATTTTGCTGTTATATTCCTGCAACCAGCAAACTTTAACAATACCGGCCTTTTAAGATTGTGCACATTTGTTTTGAATATCATGGGGGAGAATGCCCAACTGTCACGAAGGCAAATTAAATGTCTGTTGATTAGATCAGCAGCAGTTGAATACGTCTCGTCTACTAGCAAATGCTCTGCACACGATATCTACCTTACTGAAACCAATAAATATAAAAAAATTTTCCCTGCTAAATATCTTTAATGTTACATCGAGACTTCTTTCATGGTACATGAGTAAAAGACAAGTTAAATAGGAAAATATTAGGACACAGAACCGCTTACTTTATTATCACCTAGTTATTTACTGTGAATTCGAAATAACTCGAAAGATATACAAACTTCAATAAAGAATGTGAATAAAAAGAAGATTAGGCAACTACTAGTCACACAGTGGGATGCCATCATAACATTTCCTGGTTTAACCAATGACAAATTTGAAAGGTGCAGTGAGGTATAGAAAAAAAAACTGATAAAAGATTTTTCTTCAGCACATTCACACTAAACGTTTCGACTCAACACTTTACACATATATATTGATACGATAGAGACAATAATATTAATAAAACTAGATTATATTACAGTAATATTTATGCCTTTACTTACATTTTGCGTATTAACTATAAAAGGTAGTTAAAAGAATGTTGATCACTTTGTAGTTCGCGGGAGAGATTAATAATTATACACAAGATTGTGGCAATCATTCAGATACATCGCAGAGTATCATAAAAAAATAGACAAATCCTAGTTGTTTATTGATTCCTTACTACCAGCTGAAATTCCTTACTGTCACTTCAAAGCTTTTTTTGACGTTAATATATTTAAAAGTGTTATATAAGAAATGGTAGCAATCGGATCATGTCTTCATGTATTTGGTTACATGCCACATTTGTCTGGTTAGTGATTGTTAGGTCCTATATAGCTTTGCATTGCCTTCGGTTAGTGATTCTTTAAATAAAAAAAATATTTCGTCAATGCAGTCTTGAACAAAGACGATTCTAGCCTCCGCAAATTATACGATCCACTTCATCGATGCCAAGCACACGCAGACATGAACACTTAAATCCTTGTGAGGCCAATTCAAATATTTTTTTCAGAAGCCATTTGAAGTGGTGACTGCTGTCAAAGGTGCTTATTTGGCATGCTTCCTAGAGTAAATAACTTTCCTAAATGAGCTTAAACAGCTTGGCACAATGCTTCAATTTATTATTGATTACGACACAAGTATTGGCAGATTTGACAAGCCTAATCCGTCAGATTGGAAATAGCCGTTACTTAGAATGCTTGAGAAGCAAATTTTGTAAATCATTACATTGTATGTTTCGGCGTGTTTCTAGGTTACTTTTGAAGTACTCATAACCCCAATACTTGCGACTTGTGAATCTATGATAACATACTTTCATTTCAATTTAGTCATGAATTGCGATTATAGTCAACGAGTGAACTAGAAGAATCAATTAAAATCATGAGCACTTATTCATTTTTTTGCCTAATTATTATTATCTTTGCCAAACACACGAGCACATTAGAACAATGACGAACACTGACATGAATAGTTCATTTGAAGTAAAGATGCCATTGTTGACTGCGCCTACATGAAGAAGACACAAGTACTATTACCACAACAGAAGTGTTAAAAAGCATTATATTGAAAAAAAAGTAGCTGTATATTAATATTAAATCAGTCTTGCTGATATAATTTGCCCAATTCATCATAAAAATGTGCAGGGGGATTAAATAAGTGGATCCGTGCCGCGCTGAAGTTGCGCCATATGATGAACCAAGCGTTGATTTCAACATTTGCACTGCTAAAGTTGTGAGTGTGATATATTTTTCTGATAAATCACCTTGGGAATCGCATTTACGTAAAAATGTACAAATCAAAGAAATTTTTTGCGCGGTTTTCGGAGCCTGTTTTCAGCATTTAACAAACTGTTAACTAATGCTTATCCGTGTTTTATAGCTGATTGCTTCCCTTGGTCAAGGTATTCGTATATTTTGCTCTATCTTATACGTACCATTAACGAGTATTCATAAAAGTAGGTGAACTTCATTCAAACTTTCGTAATTTTATTTTTGCTAACATTTAAGTACACTCTTTACACTGGGTAGACTACTGTATTCCTCCATAAAAAGGCTGAGAAAAACAACAGGCTTTCTCTTCAACGTGTATGACGTTTTCGTTGCCGAAAATGTTAAAACAACTTTACGCCTACTTCATGATGGCCCTTTTGTTTAATATAAATAATTCTCAATAGACAAATACATAGCTGGATACGGTGAGCACAGAGCTTTTGACGGGAGCCTCCATGAATGACAGAAATGTTCCTTCGCCATACTTACCCCACAATCACCTGCATAAATGCATTGCCTAGTGTGACATTTTGGGCTGATTCTGACACACACGGTCGTTATTATTTTCATTCATTTGTCATCCACTACTCATCCTTTCTAAATCAAATTTGGCTGGCTTAGCGTTAATAGACGTTCGCAAACTGGCTTCGAAATGTTGTTGTAATTGAAAAGCAAAAGCTGTGTCTTTAAAACTAGCAGCCTTTCTATCAACTCTTGGATTTTCCTATTTTTTACTCAGCCTCTCAGCCATAATCACATCTAACTGGGCTCACTAGCACATGGTATGGCAGCGCCTCCAAGATCAGACAAACTGTCGAGCCTTTGCTTTCCACCCACACTTAAATTCTCCAGTGACGCACACAATTGACTTTAAGAGGTCTTTTGAAGTGGTGCTTTCAAGTCAATGGTGGCCGCCTTGCCTGCCTTCTAGGCTGGTCTACTAATTCTAATATATCAGGAATTTATAGCTAATTTATCATTTGAACTAAGACTTTCCGACACTAGATATAACAAAAAAGTGTTTCATACTGAAACAAGTGTCCATAATGATCAACTGATTATCACTTGCTAAATTTTTCTAAAATAATTTTGACTGATCTCATACCACCATCTTTGTTCCACATTGAACTCGCCATCTGAAATATAGTATGTGATAAGTTGCGCATAGACGACTGCTAAATGGTGTTTAATCCACATCTTCCATGAAGAATCACCGTTATATTTTGCATATGATCCCAAATACAAAGAAAATCTACCCTGCGATATTTAAAGAGTTTTTGATAAGTCGTCATGTTCTAGTTAACATTGTTTCCAACATATAGTCAATGCACTGACATAAGCAGCAACTACAAGATACTTTAAGCTGCACACTGACTAAAGAATGTAATCAGTCACCTAATAGGCACGTGTGCCTATTTGAACACATAGATATTTGGCTAGCTTTATGCTAATTAACGGTAATATTCGCTGTGCCTTTCCATTCTTTCACGGATTTCGCGATTTGTAGAGCCATTTTATCGGTGTTTTCACTCGTAAAATGAGCAAATATTAAAATTGCAGGTAATAATAATTGCGACGTCAAATTGAATTGGGCTCCTGCGAAAAATCGAAATGAACACAGATGGCGATTATTTACTAGGCTTTCATCCCGCTCCTACCATGTGTATACGTCCAGGAATTAACCGAGGTTGACAAAATTATCTAAGACACAATTTGCAAACACCACGATTAGAGACCTCTGTTCTACTTCATTGCCTCCACTAAAAAATTAATCATTTAGTGTCAATTAGTCAAAGCACGGATCTCAGTTTAACCACACATACATGTGTACATTCAGTATTTCGTTTAACAAAGCGACCGCTTCCTATGCTTAAGTCACAGGCTTAGTGAGTTTTTTTTAGAATTAGGCAACGTGTATGAATGAATACTGTTGTCTGTTCCAAGTCATCAAACTTTTACTCGAAAATTTAGACCAGGCTTTAGTACAGAGTTACTGCCAGATGTAAGTAGAAGGGCATTTATCATAAATTATTTGTCAGGATTTCGCTGTGTGCATATAAAAATAGCGATATACACTAGTTGCTTTCACACCAAACATAAAACACTTTAATTAAAATGGAGTTGATATGGTCAAATAGTGCTCCTAGGTCGTCTTTGAGTACCCAATTTAATTTTGCGTTATCTTTGATCTCACATCTTGGCCACAAAGACATACTTTTAGGCAAATTGCCACGAAGTTGCAGTAAACTCTGCAATTGTAGCACATTTTTCTGTGCATTTCGAAATGGTTAGTAATGCTGCTTTATGCTTCTGTTTGTTTTTGGATGCCCTTACCTCAAATTCCGCAACGCACTCAATAAAGCATTTTCAAATTTGAATTAGACAATATTTCTAAGCGAATCTACAAATATTCTCATTTTGCAACCGCTACACATAGCAATTAATTGATAGTCCATTGAACAAAGTAACCACCAAATCATTTTTATGCTAGAAAGTTTAATAAAATACACGGAGAAATAAATGAGCCACAAAAGGCCTTCAGTAACTCAAAACTTCGCGAATATTACCCAAGTGCAATTTCCGTTTTATCAACTAAACTTAATTCAACGGTGAATTTTGTTGGCAATCATTATACACACACGCCTTATGCAGTCATGAATGTCCAAATCAGGGCTATACATACCTTAGACAACAAATTAAGTGTCGAACAGTCAGTGCTATGCGATCAATAGCCCATATCTAAGACATATTGTCCAAATATTAATCGAAGTATTTTTTTTCAAAATGCGTTAAAATCTTGCATTACTGTGTCAGATGGGCACTTGCAGCCCGGTCAAATAGATAGTCTACTAAGTCATCCTTGAACAATTCAGGTCACTTGAAGTCAGCTGAGTAAGCCTGGGAATAAATTGTGTGTGTTTGGCATAGGTGAGTCAATACTGTTGATTATGGGAGCTCTGGCATATTCAATATTTGCGAGCTATACTGAAAGTGCTCACTGCGCCATATTAGCCTTAATAAGTTTATCTTAATTTCATGTATTCTGCAAGGCAATATGACATTTCTTGTTTAATGTGTCAGTAGGGGTGTGTAGGCAAGCAAAACGTGTATTTTTAAGTCTGCATTTAAATTCGACTTGCTGATGGACCTTTAATATGTCATACAAAAGAAAGAGCCAATTTGACAACGAATCCTGCTACATAAATTAAGATTTTTAATGATGTCAGCCGAGTCGATTGAAAAGGCAGTCATCCACTGTCAGCATGCAATATTTCAGTTGGCATATCCCTCTCAAGATTTCAATGTTCTATGAACTATGGTTACGCTGGCATGCACACACATACATGCTTTTAATTCTTATAACCAGAAATGGCTTAAGCATTCCGTATAGTAGCAGAATCATTCAGTGTCGCCTTGATACTATTTACACGGGTACTGATAATAACAGCATTTTCCACTTTCGACATTCCATGGATTGTGGTGTAAGGCATAGCAGAGTCCATGTGACATAGAAAACGCAACCAGCAGCCCAGACGCAAACAAGGCAGGCGCTGTGATGTCTGCTAAAAAGTTGCCTAAGGCGACCGTTCCAGATTACTCTTGCATCAGCCTAGTTCTAATGACCAGTTAAATCCCAATATACCCAAACCAATAAAGGTTGTTCAAGAATTTGATCTTCGCAACGATACCAATCCAAATTGCTACGTGGAATTTGCAATGAGAGGCAAAATGGCATCATGCTCAAATGCCATGTGTTTGCTTGAAAAAGAAAATTAACCAACAATTTATTCATTTAACGCAATTTTAACATTCCAATTCACAGCCATGGAGATATTAGTGTTAGAGGTTATCAATTTTCTTAAAGGCATCTTCAATCATTCGTGCATTCTTTGTTTCAATAGCATCTTTGTTTTCTATAGCACCTCGCGTCAACATTCCTCTTAGAACAAACCACAGGTTATCTTTTGGTAAACCAGAAAACACATACTGCAATTATAATTAGAAGTGCGAAGATGATATAAATTCACTTAGTAAATTTTATTACGATATAATTTTTTGCAAAGTCATTATCTAACCAAGAAAAGAATATAATAAATAGTGCAGATTCATTCAAAATTATTAAGCAGCTGTCTAATGGTTCGCGATGTCCAACCGATGAAAATGACAGTGATCTACGCGAAGCATTGAATCGAAATTATTGCAGACACCATTAACACTGCTGAGGACATCATTGTTGAAGCTGTGTCCTTCGCTTTATAGGGATGGTCGTTTTCTACATCGCCGCTAAAATGCAAACAAAGGCGTCTGTGAATTACGCAGACCTAATTTCGTAAAATATTGATTTTTATATCAGACGCAGCCGTTTACCTTCAAATCACTAAGTGCATAAATGTCATTAACTGATTTTGCATAAAATTTTAAGTAAGCAATTAAGCAGTGATGAAAGTGGATACATGCATTTTTCACATGGCAGGAACAAATCCACAGACGTTCAACTTACGTTGGCTTGTAAAAGCAGGCCATGAGAGTTATTTGCTCGTTTTCTTCGTTAGCTTTTTCCTGATTTTGTGAGTCCTCTTGTGGCTTGGCTTTTGCGCATTTCATCTTTGCGCAACCAACATCTGTCGTATTAGCCCACACAATCTAATAGCACAAAATCACACATTGGGTGAAAAAAAAGCAGCCAGATTCTTTCGTTTGGGCACTAATGTCTATTGCGTGCGCACTCATCATAGGGCGTTCAATTACAAAGGATGTACCTGTATTTGGGTAAAGCACTCGAGGGCAGAAGTGTTTATTAAATTGCTGCAGTTATCCTTCAACTTCTGTCTACATTTATGAACCGATTTAAAAGTAGGCTTATTTAAAAACGTGTAAAGAACCTACAGATGCACAGAAAATATATTTAATGTCCGTACCGTGCAAAAGTAATCTGTGTATAAGCATTCGGCTTTAAAGTTTCTCAGTTTGCAAAAAAATCATTTTGCTTACCTGTTTGTAGTTGCTGCAGGTTCCGTTTATGCACTTATTCTCCGTATAATTGTGATTAAAAGCCTCATTGCCCAGTTTAGCAATCATGGCAGCAAACGATAAGGCATTTGTTTTGTCTTCATATGAAGTCATTCCAAGTTTTGTTACCACGTCTTTACTAGCAGGGGGAGAACTGGGAGGTGAGCAGTTTGATTTTACCCAATCGCTTGCATTTGCTTGCAGCTCTGCCGAGTATTTCTATTTAATCACAAAGCGTGAGCATTTGTTAGGTAACGTTCATCCACAATTCAGTCAACAAATGATAAATAACCACGGTTTAGTCAAGCCAACGTAATTTGCTTACAATCGACTCCATGTACTCGGCAGGTGGTTTTACGTTGCTGCTTATCGTTGTGTGGGCTTGAACAATAGCATCTTGTTCAGTCGATTTCGGTAACTGAGTTTGTCCATTTTGTTGAGTCTGACTTGAAATATCACCCTCTGGCTGAATTTGAACTTCGGCTGTCACGCACCAACTCAAAACGAGGAAACAGACCAGGCTCTTCAACATGTCTGCAAAATGTGGAATTAAGTAACTGATTTAAATTAATTGCTAAAAAGTCTTTGCAAACAGACTGTTTGAACTCAATTACTAGTTACCTGAAGTGGGGTTGCATAAATACTTGGGGAGGCTGAACATCTGATTGGTGGAAGTAGTTGTGTGCCATTCGATGCCATCGACAGGTGTTGGACCCCTCAAAATAATACATGTGTCGAGCATTTAGAGCCATATTCTAAGCACACTCGTAATTTTAATGCTGCTAATGCGCCAACGCTAGTGGACATTAGAGTGTCTATCAGATTTTGAAAAAAAATGTTCTGACTTTGGGCGTGCTGACAAATTTGATGTCTGACTTAACATTTTAATGAGATGAGACAATGCTTAAAGAGCATAGCAATGTTGAGCTGAACGTAAAGGTCCGCTTCGTTATTTATTTATTCCTACCGTATAAACATTTTTTTTCAAGAAGACAGTTTTGATTACTTACTGCGATGAAACCTTTGTTTTCCCTGTATCAGCATACATTGATATGTCATTGTCCAGATATAGGTTCCTTATCGGATCTAGAACTGAAGCTAGCCTAATTTTTTTTAAAAAAAATGCGTAAGGAATCGATAAAAAGTCAAATGTAGTATCTGACCAGCCGTTTTGTAAAAACACTCTAATTGGCAGCATTTTCCTAGATCATAATTGAGGCAACACAAGGAAAACGTGATAATGCGGTTTATTGGTGTTAAAATATGAAGGTTTTATTACTTTAAAATTACAATCTTTTTTCTAAATGACTTTCTTCAATACTTGCATAGATAAAAAAAGTTAACATAATGGTACTTGCGCCTCCTTCATGTAGGCGTGGTACATATGCACTCTACGTCAGTATCACCACTTCAAATGACCTCTTCATGTCAGTGGCAAAAGCCTTTTGAAACATCAAATGTGTGTGTTTGACAAAGACAAATTAGACTGACACGAATTAGACTGTTTCTAAGCGGTTCCTTTAAGTCACACATTGTCTATAATCTTCGCCGTTTAGGATTAAATTGATATGCCAGTATATACTCACGTAGTAAAAAATAATAAAGAGAACTGGAGTTTGAGCACACTTCAAAAGTAGTCTAAAATCACGCCAAAACAATTAAATTTAATATTTTGCAAATTTAGCTTTTTTAAAACTTTTCAGTAGCGGCTTTTTCCAACGCTTGGAAATAGGCAAGTCAGGCCATAAGTTATTTCAATTTATCTCTTGTAAAATAATTAAGTGTCTATAGACAACAACAGTAAATCAAATAGCATACAAATGTCACTTCGTCTTACTCGTTAAGCGTTCAGTATACTATCACTGTGAATTCAAATATACCTTTTAAAACCAAATTTAAGTTAGAAATTGACAACCAGATTTTACGAATCATACGTAATTCATTCGTTAACTTAGCACTTCGCTTTCTTTCGTATTCGTTTTACATGGCAGACAGGAATCCATAAGTTTTAAGGAAGTTTGGGGCAGTATCTCTTTATTTGAAAGAAGAGAATATGATTGTGGCAACTAAACTAATTCAAAAACTGGCACTGCGTTAGTTGTACTAAATAGGCGTCGTGTATTTTTGATAGAGGTTGATGCTAATATTCAATAAATAGTTTTCAGTGCTAACTCGATGCAACAAATATTTCCATTGTAATCTACGATTTTCTTGAATCATTCTAAATATTGCCACATACGTTTAAAAACACGCAGCCACATGAGCGCTTCTGTACAAAGTATGCCAAATGAGCACTATTTACAGCAAAGGGACTAAGTCAAAGGACTCTTTTACAAGTATTGGAGAAAGCCATTTGAATAGAAATTTTACCACGCCCACAACTACTATTATGTCTACTTTACTTATCTATGCATTTTTTTGGAAAATCATTCCATAAAAAAATGTCAAAGTAGACTCATTAAGTTCGGGTCTGGCAGCGCTTCCAAAGTCAGACGTTTTGCTTTATCTCTGGCAAACACAAACACACTTGAACAATCACAAGGCACATCTTATTGAAGTAAATAGATCACGTAAATTTGTGCCTTTAAAGTGGGGAGAACCCACTTAGCTGGACTACATGAAGAAGGACATTTCACTGACATAAAGAGGTCACTTGAAGTGGTGATGCTTTAGTAGACTGCCTACTAACTAGGTTTACATGAAGGAGACGCAAGCATTATTACGTCTATACAAGTATTGGTGAACACCATTTTGAAAAGAAAATGTGGTTTCACATTGACATTAAAAACTCTCCTTCTGAAATAATTTGCCAAACTCATCATAAGAATGTACAATATAACTCAAATAAGTAGCTCTCTACCAGATTTTATTTGGGCCATACGAGGCACCTAGCATTTATTTCTACACTGACGCTGCTCAAGTTGTGTGTGAGATATATTTTATCGGCAAATCACCTTGGAAATTACATTTACACAGATTGACTAAAACATTTGCAGTTATTGGTGCTTGATTTCCGCAGTTAGCAGACTGTAAGTCAGTACTCGTCTGTTTCATGACTGTTTGTTTTGCTTGGCCTAGCATTTTCAACAATGTCCTTTAAGTGCTATATATGCATTTCGCGTCACTTCAACAAGGTCACGGTAAACAGTATTTAGATATTTAGACACTACGCTCGTATCCGAGCTGGTGCCATGTATTTATGAATGTAGTTAAACATCTTTCGAACTCTAGCAATTAATCCCCGCCAACGCTTAGGTGGACTATTGCTTCCCACAACGAAAAGGTTTTCTTTAAACAGGGACTTATTCACCCAAGTTTATTTCATTCAAATTACTTCGCTTCTGTGTCGATAATGTTTAAACACCTTTACACTCACTTAAGGATGGCCCCTATGTTGAAGATAAATAATTTTCAATTGACAAATGCATGGCTGAATACAGTAAGCACAGATCTTTTGACGGTGGCCCCTATGAATGACAGCAATGTTCCTTCGCCATACCTATCCCACACTCACCTGCATCCCCACATTGCCTAGCGTGACATTTTGGGCTGACTCTGACACACATTATCGCTACTGTAGTTAGTAACTTATCATCCAGTACTCATCGGTCTAAAATTACACTCGGCTGTCTTACAGCTAATAGACTACCTTAAATCAGCTATGAAATGTTGTTGTAATGGATAACTTTAAGCCTAAGCTGTGTCTTTAAGAGTAGGACCCTTTCCATGAACCCCGGCACCATCATATTTTTCACTAAAAATCCCTGCCATTAGTGCTTTTAGGTAAGCTCACTAGCACACGGCATGGGTGTCTCCACTATCAGACGGACACACATACTTAAATTTACACGCAACGCACTTAAGTGAGGTAGAAGAAGTCATTTGAAGTGGTTCTTTGTAGTCAATGGTGCCCGCATTGCCTGTCTTCATGGGTAGTCTACTAATCCTGAATTTCGGATATTTACGTATAATTTATTGTATCAACTAAGGCTTTCAGCCGCTTAGATATGACAAATAAACCGTTCCAATGTGAAAGTAGTGTCAATAATGATTTCCTATTTATCATCTGCCAAATTTGTCAAAATTATGTTCGATTGATTGCTGACCACTCTCTCTGTTGCATGTTTACTTTGAGTTTTAAGATGTGGTTAGCAATAGCTTGGGGATAAACTACTACTAAAGTGTGAACCACATTTGCCATGATAATTAACTACTATATTATAAATGATCCCATAAAAAAACGAAAATCTGCCTATGTAATATTTGCAGTTTTAGTTTACGTAGGACCCGTTAAGCATAATTTATTACATAATGTTAGTAGTGCGCGTTCATGCAACTTAACGTAATAGTTGAACACTGTTTTTAACAGACAGCCAAAGCTTTCACATTAGTAGCAATTTCAAAATAAGCTAAGTTGTACACTAGCTAAGGAAAGCAATCATATTCCAAATATGACCTGCAATTTAAGGCTGTACCCGAATTGATGGTTAAAGCAAACACAAAGCAACATGGACACCAGGCCACATTTTAGATGATTTTGATGTTCTTCTCTACATAGGCCATTTTGCAGTACACCTATGTGGAATTTGTTTTGACACGCTTTGCGTTGCATTACAACGCTTTACTTAACGGCCCGTATGAATCTGAGAAGAGAGTGAAGGGAACGCGCAATCATTCATCATCGTCACACCAGCCAAGTGTCTGTGTTATTGTGTGGGGATAAGTAAGCTGATGACAATGAAGTGTAGAAGAGTCAAAAAATTTTATCTGACAAATAGATTGGTTTAGCCATGACAGTGATTTGTCCTGGCTAAGGTTTCTCACACACGACGTGTGCAATCACTAATTTTCGATTTAGGGCACTGTTTTGGGCACGTGTTTTGGCATTTATTATGGGTCCAAGTTGTAGATCCGGTGGCACATGTTAGGGACACTGTATCGCATAGAATTTGGTCACCTTTAAGTTCAATCACATCACTTTGCGTAACTCTTCAAAGCTAGTTGTTAAGGTGTGTGCGTCTGTCAAAGAAGAGACAGTTCTTTTGAGTTCGGAAGCTCTGCCGTTCTAGATGTTGGGTATTTTGGAAGGACACTTAACGATTCACAGAAGCATCAAATAGCCAGGTAGTAATGTGCAATTTAAAAATATCTGACACATTGGCACTTGTTGCCTGACCTAAAAAGTAAATGAGGAGAACAAGCTTGAAAGAAGGGCACCATTTTAATCACGCAAAGTCAGTTACAAAACCATCGTAATGAATAAAGTGTGTTTATACGGCAAAGGTGAGTCACTATTGCAAATGGCTTTATAAAAAAAAAACGCAATTAAGGTTATTCATGGTTAACAGCAGTGAGGAGTGTGAAAATTCAGCTGAAATCATCACTGGTCGTTTTGTGTGATTCACCAAATATGGTGACTGTGCTTATATTACCTTGCATACAAGCTAGTTACCAGACCCAAATAAAAGAGAACAGTGACAAGAGTGGCTACGAAGCAACCGACAATTTCCTAATGATAAATTATTAAATATGTACCTTATTAGAAAACAAAGTGAGACAACCAATCGTTTTTTAATAGTCAAAATCTAATGGTACATTGTTAAAGACGTTTGCTACTTCCGGATTTCTCAGTAGACTGTTTTGTACCTGTTTCTTACAACAAGTGATTTTGTTACTACGTCGTGCCTTTTACTCAGGGTTTTGTACACTCACTTCATAACTCTTAACATTATTTTAATTTTTTTAGTTGGTATTGGTTCTGGCACCTTTTACTGCGGCCTCTGTCTTTTAGCTAATCTGAAACGTACGCTCAGTCATAGCCAACGAAATCAAGAGAACGCATTCGACGATGCGAAACAGAAACTTACATTCCGTCGAAGCTCGTACAACAAATTTACACAAACTATTCAAACTGATGATTTCTACCTAAGTATAGAGGCATGCTACGTGTCTCCTACAGTGGGCCCCTATTAACATAAAGTTAATTACTTTAGCTCCATATTGTATTTTACATGAGGGACCATAAACAATGGGGCAACTGCGTGTCACAGTTGTTTTTTTATGTTTGCTGTGGTATTTTGAAATGAATTACTGATTTAAACTAATTATTTCTTACTAATCATAGTAAATTGTGTATTAAGGTTTGCGGGTGTTTTATTTAATCAACAGCGACAGAGACTAACCTCATATTCCTGACTTAATACCAGTTCTTCAGTTGGTTTAGTAGGCAAGAAAGCAAAGCCTTAAATGTAACGAACAGGTTGTTTTGATGAATCATTTTTTTTCTTTTACATGCCTTGGCATAGCTTAGCGCTTCCTTAGGCTCATTGATTTCTGATTGGGCAGCAAATCGTATCCATAGACCACAGTTTCAACGTTTACAAATTGTAAACTTCACTGAAGTATTCAGCAAAAGCAAAAGGATGCGGAGGGATAAATATTTGTAATTCGTTAAAATAGTGGTCACTTTCTGTTGTAGAGCTGAGCTATTCTGGCTGTTTTAGAACCAGCACTAAGAGTAAAGTTAAATGTCAAGAACTATATGAAATTTTGTTCACGACTTAACTCAATGGTGCTGTCTGCCGATTTTGGCTGACACTTGATTTTCAAATTTAGCGATATGCCTCTGTTTTCGGGTTGTCTAGAACTACTACTGAGGGTTTATAATATAATGAAACCTGCATGTCAGTTGAGGTGCACATGTACTGACTTTTTGATCCTTGCCAGTGTAAAACGTTTGCAGTTTAAAGAGTGTCTCAATGGGCAGTGTAAGTACCTATGACGAACGTCTGATGTTCAAAATCCAGTCCTTGGTAACCTAAAGTTAAGACTGCTTCTACATAGTAAAAAAATGTATTTGCATTCGGCCTATGATACTATCAGGCTTATGCGCGACACTAAGCAACGGGGATGCAGGTGAGTACAGCATATGTTCATCGTTGCTTAGGTAAGTGGAAGGAACATTAATGTAACCCGTTGAGGCTACCTTTAAATGGTCTAGGCTTGATTCGATTCTGTGATGGTACCGCTTTTTGACTTGAATGTAAGTGTATTATAAGGAAAATTCGACGCGGCACACAAATAAATTGGACAAAACGATTCATTGATCATAGTTAATATAAAATACAGATTAGCTATAATTATGATCGTGTAAAACTATATTGATTAGCCTAAGGTTGGAGAAGAATTAGCAGTATTCAATAATCGAGCCCAATCCACCATATGGGGTGTTTTAACAACCCTCTAAGCACACATTTTATCTTCGTATTTTTACATGGAATACAAGAGGCAATTAATGTCTTTGTGCATCTTGAAGAAATAAACCAACCTTATTATTTACACGCTTTGATTTGAAATCTTTTTAAACGATAATGAGAGCAAAACAGGCCATAAGTTACATGACGGTTTATTAAAGTCAGAATGGAAATTTTTATTTACTTTAAGAGTGTAAAAACTAAATACAAAAGAAGACACAATGGTACTTGTGTCTCCTTCATATATAGGCCTGGTAAACGGACACTCTTCGATAGTATTACCACTTCAGTTGATTTATTCATGTCAGTAATATGAGCTTCTTGAAAATTTTAGTGTGTGTGTGCGTGTTTGGCAAAGACTGTGCAGATCTTTTGGACGGACACGCGAATTAGAAAAAAATGAAATATAGCTAATTTTATTTAGTGGTTCCTCTAAATTATACATTGGCTACAATCATCGTCGTTTATGACTAGATTGATATGCCTGTATTCAGTCAATGTGAATGCGAATGCTTCAAAAGTAATCTACAATCACGCTGAAACAATCAAATGTAATACTTTACAAAATATACCCCTCAAACCTGGGTAAAAGCTTATTCAACCTCCAGGAATAAGGTAAGTTAGATGACAAGTTATACAAATTTTTCGACAGTTTTTTTGAGGAAAGATAAAAGATAGACAACGCCGGCAAATCAAGATGACAAAAATTTCACTTCATCACACTTGTTAAGTGTTTATAATACTATTAATGTAAATTCAAGTATACCTTCTAGAACACAATTCTATATTAGAAATCGGCTACCACTTTTTACAAATTACACGCAATGTATTCGCCAACGTAGCACCTCGCTACCCTTTGTTTTCGTTTCTTTCGTCAGACAAAAATCAATGACCGCAAGAGAGCGCTAGACAATATCGTGCCATCTGTAAAAAAGAAAACAGATGGTCCCCATTAAACCATCTCAAATATTGGTACTGCGTTAGTTATATGAATACGATGTCACATATTTTGGACACAGATTGAGGCTAAGATAATTTAAATAATTTTCAATGCTACACATCTTAGTAAATATTCATATCGTAATAAAAGATTTGCTTGAATCATTTTGCTCAGATGTCAATGTAGCTACATATTTTTTTCAAAGAACCATATGGCTACATACAATCATTAAAGAAAATCATTTTTGGAAAAAGATTTTACCATGCTTACATGAAGGAGGCAGGAGTACTGTTATGTATAATTTACCTTTCTACGCAAGGATTTAAGAAAATCATTTCTAAATAAATATCAAATCAGACTTATTAATTTAGGGTCTAACATTGCTTCCAAAGCCTAACGTTCTGCTTTATCTCTGCCAAACACGAGCATACTTGAAAAATCACGAGGCGCATCACACTGACGCATCAACTAAGGCTTAAAGACGCTTAGGTATAACAAATATAATGTTATATTGTGAAATTAGTGTCAATAATTATCCACTAATTATCACTAGCCAAATTTGTCTCAAATAAGTCCGACTGATCTCGTACCACTGATCATGTTCCAATTTCAATTTGCTGTTTGAAATATAGTAAGTGATAGATTGCACATCCATGACTGCTAAGGTAGTATTTGAGCCACATTTTCCATGACAGACAATCATGAAAACACATTTTCCTGTCAATACAATGAAATTATAGCTAAGAAGTATTTACACAGTTTTGGTTTACTTAGGACGACTTTGATGTGCATCATTTCACGAAACGTTTTCAAGCTAACTGTTAAAGTGTGTGCCTCAGCTGTACTAGATGCTAGGTATTTTAGAATCAAACTTAACGCTACGCTGAAGATTCAGATTGCCTGGTGGCAATGTGGAATCTGCAAATATCTGACAGTTTGGCAGTTGATGTCCGATCAAACAGGTAATTGACGTTGAGGTATTTGAATAAAAGATTATCAATTTATTCACCTGAACTCCGTTAAAAAATCTTCATAATAAATCATTTGTGTTTGTACAGCAAAGGTGAGTCAAAATTACAATCGACCCACTAATAATAAACGTAACCTAGTGCCATTCAAAATCAACGGTCATGAGAATAATGAATATCCTGCTTATACCACCATTGGTCACTTTTGCGTGATAGCCACCAACATTAGTGTTCGCGATTATGCCACCTTGCGAACGAGTTAGTTACCAGACCCTAATACACAGACAACGGAGACAAGATTGGCGACAAAGTGTTCGATATGTTCCTAAGAGTACTTCGCAAAATATGTATCCGAGAAGAGACCAGCGCGATGCAACCATTTTTTTAAAAGTCGAACAATTTTATTGAAATAAGCAAATTACTTCAATGTCTACAAAACGAAAAGGCTTATTTAAAAGAGGTCGGCGTAAATATAATATGAAGGACGATCAAGACAAAGATTTACGTGAAGCACTGAACAACACACACTGCCGAAATTAACTCTTTAATAGCGGGAAGCATTGTGGAAGCTGCGTTCGTTTCGTACGGACGCTATGTAGTTATATTTCCGCTAAAATGTTTATAGCCACACTAGTGAATTAGGTATAAAAATCACAATTTTAAAATTTGTTTATTTATACAAGAGGCACCACGATGTTTTGATAAGCTTCTTTTGAAGTTGCTGTTATCACATGTCATTTAAGTTAGGAAATCAACTGTAACCCTCAAACTTGAACACTTTCCTTATATGTCCATCAGAAATAGGCAGATTGCTAACTCACGTGGATTGGTAAAAGCAGACAATGAGAGTATAATTCTTCCATTTGCTCTATTAATTCCTGTTTTTTAGGTGCCACAGCGGACCCACATTTTATACACTCAATAGAGGCACATCCAACTTTTGTCGACTCAGACCATACTGCGTAAAAAGAGAACCACATTAGTACAGTGCTGATTCAGTCAGTAAGAAACTGCATAAACCAGATTTAATAGTACTCGTCATTCAGTTGCAATAAATAGAGTCTCAATTTAAATAAGGATAGGCTGAAGTAGCCCTGACAGGGTTTCATATGCCGGAACAGGGTTAAGGATTGAACTCAATACTACCAATTGACCAGTCTACTCTACTATTTTGAAAATAATTATTAGCCAATTTAGCAATTCGTTTAATTTTCTAGTCAGTGCTTACGTAAACGCATTGGCTGTAGAATGGACAAAGTGTAAACTAGAACACAAACCCACACTCATACACACCTAACATCAAATGTCGAACCAAGTTAAAGATCAACATTCTGCTTCACTTGTAATATGAAAGTGAGAACGAATGAATCAACAAAGCCAGTGTTGATTTGCGAAGGTCTGAGTTAAGACATATTCAATTAGATTTAGAAAAAAATTTCGAAAATTAATTTCTGCATCAAATTCAAGTGAAAAACTTCACCGTGAGAAATTGTAATATCACTCTATCATTTTCAATATCATGAAACGAAAATATTTAAATAAACCAAGGGCATACCTGAGAAATAGTTGATTGTCATGCGCTCCTCTTTAATGTAATACAATCCCTCTGCCGTTTCTATATCTGATTCAGTTTTAATTAAGCTGCTTTTTTTGTTACGCCATTTTAGATATTATGGGTTTTTGAATGTTGTGCATCTGTATTTATTTTTTGGGATTTAATTTAGGAGAAAAACTAACCAGACCAAGACAAACTTGAAACAAAATGCATTGCAATGCATCTTGCCCGATAATTTCATTAACTAACAGATAGTCAAAGCATTGATTTGCATTAAAATAATAGGTCCAACAAAATGATATAAACCGCAGGAAAAATGACACAAAAACTGGTGAGAAAAGAGGTTATGAACCCAACTGCAATAATCCACCAAAGCAACAAAAACGAGAACTAAAAAAAATATAAATGTTGAAAAAAATGTGCAAAGTGTTGAACAGGTGAACAAATTTCGTGGTTTGTGGATATGTTTCTAAAACTTATGAGACTTAATGAACTGTGTACAAATACCGGACATAATAAAACTTGCCAATCATAAGTTAAGCTTATCATTTCATATGGACTGATTAATCCTAACCAATACAACACTCCACATGTGCTATCAAATTGTGTGGACAAGTACGACTGATTTTGGACGTGAAAAGATGATTTACACAAAAAAACAGAACCTCAGGGGATTCAAAAATTCACAAAACAACCAACACAAATGAAATGGAAACAATTGTCATGGCCTATTGTAACAAAACCCTTTAAATTAAACAACTGTAAAGTTTTAATCGCCACAATAAGTATTCATATATCCGATTTCTTAACTGTTAAATTGCTTACTTAAGTTCCCTTTCCAACTCAATTGGTTCCATTAATGCCCTTATTGATTTCAAGAAAAACGACTGTGTCAAGTCAACAAAGAAGTGTTTTGCGTAATTCACCGATATACTGATAGTGGTGAAGTAGCAAAAGACCGCCATTTGACTAGAACAACTCGGATTCAATTATGCTGCTCAATACTTAAATTTCGATGTCTGCAGTGTTTGCGATTCAGTGCCTTGTGTAAATCAACGTCCAACATTTCGCACCGTGAACCATCAGATAAGTGTTGAATAATTTTGAATAGATCTATACAATTTATTACGATTTTTTGGTTGACAAACGTGTATGCAGTCCATTGAATGTAAGTAAAATTCACGACAGTACAAATAAAAGCAACCTTTTTAGCTGAGCCCAATTCATTTGATATCTAACACTGCTAAAACCCACGCACACTTGATTTCTCACAAGGCTCATTGAATTGACTTGAAGAGGTCAGTTAAGTTGGTGTCTCTAGTCAAGTGTGCTTATGTGGCACACCTAACAAAGGGAGCCACATGTGTGCCACTATCATCGATAATATAGTTTGATTTAGTGCATCATATAGGATCTCATGGCAAGAAGATATACCAAATGAACGTTTTGCTTTTGTTCACTTGAGGCAAATCCAAATGCGAATCTGCATGTCTGCGTAGACAATTTGCCGATGTAATGAGGAACAAAAGGTGATTTTCTTTTGCCCGTTATCACCGAATTCTTGTCTCTTCGTTTAAGTAAATTTGTATTTCTGTTAATCTTATTAACCCCATGGTAATTGTTAATTCCGAGCAATGGATGAATCAGCTTTAATTAGCAAACAAATCTTTTTATTTTCTTCGACGTCTGTTTTAGTCTAAAGTAATTAATTTATTTACAGAATGGTCTGGTGTGCATTCCGGGTAGATGTTTGGACCCGTTATTCTAAACCTGCGGGTGAGTTGATCTACTTGTGGATGCATAAGCAGATAGTGAATCGAGATCAGATTTCAGCAGAATGCACAATTTGAATTGCTGCTTGTATCCACTTCGAATCCACAAAAGAGTCAAAAGAATATGTATTCAAAATTTTCAAAGCATAATGCATCCAACCAGAAACATTTTTCCAAGCTCATTGGACCACGTTATATAAGCAGTACAGCCTGAAATGCATGATAATATTTTGGAAGCGGAGTTTAGTTTGTAGTATTGACAGAATTTGAAGGCTGACCACGTTTATTTGTCTCTGCAAATTCTTTATATCTTCGGAAAAAGGCATTACTATTGTAAAAGTGAAAATAGCTGAGCAAACATTTTAAAATCCAATGAGGACTAAAATAATTGCAGTTTAAATGTACTCATAACAAAAGATATTTTTGTTTCAATTTGGAACACAGAGGGTTTTTAAATAATGTTTGTGGATGCAGATCGATCTGATATGATGGACATTAGTGACGCATGTGCCCACAACGCGGTCACAGATTTAACACAGTTCTGGTGGTGGGTCAGTGGAGTGGTAGCAAAAGAAACACGCCAAATAGCTTGCAGGCACCACGATAGGACACGGCGAGAGAGCTGGTTGCTTCACAAATTTGCTTTAATGTTTAACAAACAGTGCCATTTGAGGGTGGATACTTATATGCCTGTAACAGGGTAGGTAAATAAGTACAGATTAGTAAAATGTAAGAAGTGAAATAACAACAACTTAAGAAAAATCAGCGACCATTTAACTAGTTCATGAGTTATTTTCTTGACTCTCATGAGACATTAACCAATTAACTAGGGGTAAC